>CM038225.1:54160438-54383290 GCA_021442155.1 Cymbidium sinense | reverse complement strand
GTTTTAGTCTTTTTTACGATTTGATAAATGGCATTCCGCGAAATTCATTTTCACTTTCCTCATCATGGATTTGGCTTTGGACCAAGCCAACTTCCACTTGGATCATACATATCCACTTTGGTAGGGATTGAGGGAGCAGGATTACATGTGAGGCACTCCCTCACGGCGTGTAGGACCATGGTGGCCGGTAGAAAGATCATCGGATTGATCTCGATTCATCTCTTGAAGAGAAATGGCGGTCCAGCTTTAGTTGTACCGGTGCAGCCTGATTGTGCCCCATGGTTTCTCATGCTTTCCCCAGTGAGACTGTACCCTCTCATTTGTACCCTCTAAGGGGTAAGGCTCCCCTGATCTCGCCTCCCCTACTTTTGAGTATAGCTCTCACTCCTCCCATCCCCACCACCATAACATGGGAACAAAAACTACATGATCAAGTATCCACCTAGGATTGCTAGGAGATGAGGCACCGTTCATTTGTTGAGTTCCCTTCTTACTTCACCACTAGTTACACAAACTAGTTTCCATCCTCTCTTTGGGTCAAACAAGAGGATGTTAGGAGAAACATCACCTCCACTAGTGGAGCAACCAACAATTACTATGAGCAAGAGGTCATGCTCGACCTCATCAATCTTGCACAGTAGTGAGCTTAGGCTTGAGTCCAGCTCAATTTGATCTTGATCCATCATCCCCATAGGTATAAGAGAGGGGCCATGAGGCCCATACATCATTACCGGTAGGGGGAGGCAGTTGGGTTGTCGGTTGGCGACTTCACTTGTTGATTTTCTTGCTCGGCCTACGTGACCATGGCAACATCTTACTGACCAATCATCACAGGAGGGAAGATCATGTTCATAGAGAGTCAGTGGTGTCTCCACCCCATCGCTCTACCCCTTATTTTCCACCACCAATCTAGTTCACAACATCTCTAGTTCCATCAAAGGCAATGAAGGCCATATATGGGGAGAAACGCACCCCATTGGTGATCCCTATGGAGGATCCCCTTCTACACCACCTATTGTGGTATCGAGCTCTCCTCAACCCCTAGTGGTGGTGCAAAAGAGTGGCGACCTCGGCATCGTGGTCATCCCTTCACCAACTCACGTTGGCGGATGTGGAGATGGTGGCGATTATTTCAGATGATAGTCCAGCTGCACCAAGGATAGTGGAACATCCTAGGATTGTCACCCTCATAGCTAGTGGTAGTGAGTGTCTCATCTAGTGAGTACAGTCCACATAGGATTGACTCTCAAGTGGCAGGTGAGGTATGGTGCCTCTCGATTATGCGATAGTGATCACACCAGGTCTAGATTATTTTGTACCTTGATCATTCTTTAGATGAGATAGTGGCACATTATTTCATGGAAAGAAGGAGATCTTGGGGTATGATTGGTCGGATGAAGAGAGAAAGTTCGATCCCATGAAGATGACTTGTTGGGAGACTCAGTGGAGTCATGGTTGATACAGAGGATCTCTTCTCGAGAGCACAGCCATGGAAGGTGATGAGGTTGATCAGAAGACACCATAATCAACAACCTCATCGTTGAGGTAGAAGATGAGCAGATAGATAGGATGGCATGGTAGTTAGAGGACTTGTTAGCGGCGGTTTGATTACTCGAAAAAAAGTAGTTCATCCTACTACAGTCGATGTAGTCGGCTGAGTTGCATGTCTTGGACCACCAAGACTCTTACCTCTGTTGAGCAAGGTAGCAGCATGTATAGGAAGGTAGTGGAAAGTACCTCCATACAAGAAAAACATAAAATCCATGGTTGAAGCAGAAGTGAAGGAAGCATTGGCTCAAGCAGGGAGGATCATCGGTTCCAAGGGTAGACCCTACCAGAATTTGATTATCCAATATCCCAAGGGTTTTGCCACCTTCCTTCAAAAGCTTTGATGGTAGTGAAAACCAAAAACATAGCATACTTTAGGGCCGGTTATTGCAACATGGTGCGGCGACACTTTGCTTTTTTTAGCCTCTTCGTTGGTAGCCTGGAGGGATTGGTGAATATTGCGGTTAGAGCAACTCTTTATCAAGAGTTTATTGGAGCTTCGACAAGGGGTTAGTGTAGGTGATCTTGTTGTAACCGCGGTGAGAGTCCTTTGATTATATTCTCATGGCATAAACGAGTATGAAATGCAAATTTGTCCAACATGCCATTGAGATTCTTTTGAAGAATATCCATGGCCCAGTCGCCTTCATGCTTAAGGGCTTCACTATCAAGACATTTGAGAAGCTAATCAACAAGGCGACTAGTCTACAAGGAGCCAAATTGCCTTTTCAAGATCGGTTGCCTAAAAAACAAAAACAAAAGGTCTATGAGAAGAAGCGGGAGTGCAGTGAGATAAGGGAAGTAGCCTAGAGATCATTCGAGACCATGACCTCACCTCCACCTCCTTTGCCACCAGGGTAGCCCTGGACTCCATAGCCTCCACGACCCCTTACCACCATTGCCTCAACCATAGTAGCAACAGCACATTCATACCCATGGTAGCTATGGTCCACCCTCTTTTAGATAAGTTAAACAAACCTTATTCTTTTAAGAGGGAGGTAATCAGAAGATCTTTAAGAATCTCTTAAAGAAGCTTAATTTCAACTAGAACTAGGAGACCAAGGATGTAGGCAAAGTCATGATCCAAACTTTTGCCCCTTACACATATGCTAGGCCACATTTTGGAGGATTGCTTCACATTGATTAGCTTGAACAAACAGATTTGTGTTGTAGTTATCCCAAAGGAATACCTTGTGGAACAACCATCCAGTTCCATTAGGGTAATCCTTGGGGATACATGTGATCCTACCAAAACTAAAGAAGGTTGGGATATTTCTTTATCCAAAACCTCTAAGAAGATCATCCAGAAGATCAAGAAGCTTTCCTTGTGCAGTTACTCAAACCTCCAACATCAAGGAAGGTTTGCAAGTTGCGATGCCAACTTCGAGAAAGGAGCTCAGTAGTAGCGCATGACATGTGTCGGCGGGATAGCCAACCAACCCAATCCGACCTCAACCTACAATTGACTTCCGATCTTCTTCCACTTGGCTACTTCTTTTCTACTAGTAGAACTCTTGTATCGATGGATAAGGGCATCAAATCCCTTACCCCTCACTTTACTTGATTTCTACTTTGTACCTCCAAATAATTCCAAGAAATTGAAGAATAAAGCTAGTTTGAATTACATCTGTGTGTCACTTATGGGTTGTCTTCTTCTATTCTAATGATAACTCTTCAAGTCAAAATAACTATAACAATTTTGATCTTCCTCTTGATTCAGTTGGACTTTCTACTCACGAATACTATGTTCACCTCTTGAGATAGACTTGGAATCATCCAATTTTGAGGGTCCCATAGGAGAAGGGTGAGCATGTGCGGTAGAACCTTCCATTACCCACCATAGAGATCCAGTCAACCTCCGTAGTGGTAAGGTTCTACCTCCTAGGGCAATACCTCTAGATAGAGAGAAATAAGTCATTGGTATAGAGGATCGAGAAGCCCTTCCATAGGATAATCCACCCTCAGATATGCTTGTGGAGGACCAGCCCAAAGTGGACTACAATGTCCTTTCTCTTCAAAGAAAGTTCACATCTAAGCTAAGCATATATGATGCCCTTATCTTATCCAAAGAGATGAGAGAATCACCAAAAATGGCTCTCCTTAATCCTGAAATAAGCTTAGCTCAACTGACCGCTATAGGTGAGGAAGCACATTATACAAAAGAAGCTCAGGGGATCACCTTTACAAATGAAGACCTTCTTTTGGGGGACTTGGAGCACAACCATCCCCTCTACATCATAGTTGACATGGGAAGATTCCAGAGTTCTCATGGATTCAGGTGCATCGGTGAATATTATGAGTCTAAAGACCCTTGTCTATTTGAGGATTGACATCTCCACACTCACGAGGAGATCGGATGATGTTGAGAATTCAATGAACAAATGAGCGGGCTTTAGGTTTCTAGTGTTACCTTTGGAGATAGGTGATTGAAGGCTGAAGCCAAGTTTTACATCATTGATTCAATATACTTCATTCACTTTGCTTTGGTAGGCCTTGGATACATCAGAACAAGATCATTCCATCCTCCCTCCATCAGTGCATCAAGTTTAGAAAAGATGGGATTGAATATGTCAATGGAGATGAAAAGCCATTTTTAGTTAGAGAGGTTGAGATTTATGAGGATGTGACCTACTATCTTCCTCAAAACACCCTTTCTCATGAACTTGGACAAAATTCAAATGCAAAATCAAAAGAAAAGAAAATAAAGAAAAAAGAAAAGAAAATAAAAGTCCAAGTGTAAAGAAAGGGGAATTGAAGAAGAAATAGATCCATATCACATTCCACCCATAGTTCATTCCATCATGGACATGTGGGTAGGATGGCTCAACCTCACCGGGAGGCAGATAGAGCGTTCAGAGGTGGAGACCCCTAGTTGGCCATCGAGAGGCATGTTCAGTTCATAAGGGTACCCCTACTATTCACATAGACTTAGAATCCAGCTCAAAGGATGAGTCTAATGTGATTAGTATACCAGCCAACCCCTCTCAGCGGGTTCCATTGGAGGTGACTTTGATCAGGGCAGGAGAGATGAACCAGCCTCCAAACAAAGCAAGTATTCGAATCAGTTTATGTGAAACTATTAGGTAGCAGTTGGGAACCTTAGCTCTAACCTCACTTACATCTCAAAAGTTGAAGGTTTGGTAGTTAAGAAAGTCCCTAAGTCTTCCGTGACATGAAGCAACATAAGAGGTTCTTTTGGGATCATCATCCTCAAGTCCTGAAGTTGATGTAGAACTTGAGGAGGATACTTTTAAAGAATTAATGGAATTACCATTTGTCTTTTACTCGCTTTGTGTTCATAATCTTATACAGAAGGTTTAGGTCCTCATACATGGTAAGTCAGTATTTTGAAGCTATGGAACAACATAGGTAGGGAAGCACAATCAGAGCTATAGATTGGTGAGTCGGTCGATGATAAGATTCTTGGTTGTTACCAATCATTTGGAGTCGATAGGTTCTTCTCACACCACCAACTCTTATGAGAATGTGTGTTTAGAAACCTCATGATATGATCTCCAAATCAAAGAGGCACCACCGAATTTGAAGAGGAGATTCATTCAATAATTGACAAGCTTAAAGAAATCAACCATAGAAGAAAATCCATGCCGCACATCGGTTCATTCTTGAATGAAGAAACAAATGACTAGTTATCTATTTTGAGTTTGAATGAAGAAGAAACCAATTACTTAGTTCTATTATGAGTTTAATGACTTCACGAGTTATGAAGAGAGATGCATTATCTCTTAAGCTAGCAATAGATCTAGCTACCTATTAAGCAAGCTCCTAGATGCATGCTAGAAATTGAACAACCATTTTGAAGTCAAAATTGATCGATGCTAATTTCATCGGAAGAAAAATATCCTACACGGTTAGCTAGTGTCATCTAGTTAAGAAGAAGAATGGCCAAATTTGCATTTATTTTAGGGACTTAAATAAGACATGTCCTAATGATGAGTTTCTTCTTCCTATATCAGAATTAATGGTGGACATCGCCTCATCTCATGCAATCTTTTCTTTCATGGATGGGTCTTCTGGCTATAACCAAATCAAGATGTCTTCTCGAGATGAAAGAAACACTACTTTTCAAACCCCGATCAAAATCTATTATTTTAGGGTCATTCCTTTCGACCTTAAAAATGCTCATGCTACATACAAACGGGTCATGACTCAGATCTTCAATGAACTCATCCATCATCAAGTTGAGTGCTTTGATGATCTAGTAGTCAAGTAGAAAAGGAAGACCACCTCTTTGACTTGAGAGTAGTTTTCGAATGATTAAGATAATATAACCTCAAAAAGAATCCCCTAAAGTGTGCATTCGAAGTAGCTTTAGGGAAATTCCTTGGGTTTGTTGTTCAACACCATGGAATAGAAATAGATCTAGAAAAAATCAAAGCTATCTTAGAAATACCACCACCTAAGAGTTTAACTCAACTCAGATCCTTTCAAGGATGATTGGCATATCTAAGAAACTTTATCTCCAACCTACCAGAGAGATGCAAGCCATTTTTAGCAGTTGTCAGAAAGGATGCCAAGTTCAAGTGGGATGACAATTGTCACATGCCTTGAAGACATCAAGCGGTATTTGGTGAAGCCGGTTCTAAGCTATCTCAGCCACTCATCCTCTACTTGATTGGATGACTCTCTTGGTGCTTTGTTGGCCCAAGCCAATGATGAAGGGAAGGAGAATGATCTACTACCTCTCGGTCATCATTCTTGTGACTATCCACCTATTGAGAAACATTTGCCTAGCTTTGATCTTTGCTTTCCAAAAGCTACGACATTATATGCTTTCTCTTGGGTGAACTTCTTCTCAAATAAACCCATATAGTACCCTTTGTGCGGTAAAAGGGCAGAGCATAGCAAATTTCTTATTTTAATTCTCTCTTAGTGATGATCTCTAATGAAATAAATCATGAACTTAGGGAGGCTAAACCATGGGAGATGTATTTTGATGGCTTCTTTTCATAAAGGAGAAGCACCATGATCTATTCTCAAGAGGTAGGGTAGGAATAGTTTCTTCTCAAACTACGATGTGATGAGATTCTCATACTATCTTTCCAACCACCAACAATGAAGGCTGGTATGAGGCTTTGATTGCGGAGTTAGCCATCACTATCGATGTCAGAGCATCAACATCTTTGGGGATTCTCGTTGGTCATCAAGTGCTCGGTCCTACAGTTCTCAAACCCAAGCTTTTCATTACTAGTATACCATGAAGTTGTTGGTCCAAATTCTCAAGTCACCATCTACAAGGTTCCCGAGCAAAGAGCAATAGCGGATGCTTTGGCCAAATTGGCATGTCAGAAGATGAGTCCATTTCAATGAGGGTCCAAAATAGACAAGTCCTATCCCTTATTGATATTGAACTCATCGAGAGACTTTCTCTTGAAGGGGAGATTGTCATTGTCAAAATGGACAAGGAGTTGGATTGGAAGCAACCGTTCATAGATTACTTGAACATTGGCAAACTACCTCAAAAAAGGTCACAAGCCCATCAGGTGAAATAGAGAGCTCTCTCTCTTATTGATGGCACCTATACGATCCTTTGACCAAATGTGGTTATGCTATTTAGACAAACATGAAGCCCATGGTATGGCACATTGGTCTATGTGAGCATCAATCATCGAAGATGAAGATGAAGATCAAGAGATTTATACTCTTGGCTGATGATTACATGGATGTAGCTAGAGATGCATTAGTGTCGGGTATACATGTGGTCCTCCACCAACCCAACATTCTACACCCTACATTGGCTTCATGGCCATTAGTGTTGGGGTACCCGATTGTATGGGTGATCGATCCTCCTTCTTCCAAGGGATCGATTCATCTTAGCCCACTACTACTTTTCCAAGTGAAGATCCACTCGAGGTCACATTTCGGCATGTGCTTTTTTTTTAGAACCATATATGTGTTGGTGCCTCTGAATTATATCGATAATGGTATTGCATTCAAAAGCATGAAGATCAATAGCATCACTAGAAGGAACAATATAGATTAGAGATACTCCACCATCTACTACTTAGAGCAAATGGCATAGCAAAAGCATTCAACAAAAATCTCATACAAATACTGAAGAAGACTCTTGATGATAACAAACAACAGTGGAACAAGCAGTTGATTGAAGCCTTGTGAGCCTACCGCACCACATACCAAACTCCAACTCAGTCTACCCCATTTTCCTTAGTGTATGGGTCTGAAGCCATTCTACCTTTAGAAGTTCAACTCCCATCACTAAGGATAGCATTGGGTAGCAAGATCACTACAGAGCAGAATGCAAAGTTATAGTTAGAAGAGCTTAAAGGTTTGGAGGAGAATTCCTTCAGACATGAATCTCAAGTTGTAAAGCCAAAATGATTCAAGCTCATAACAAAGTCTTTCAAGTATTGAATCCCAGGAGACAATTGCCCATAAGATGGGAGGCAAGTTTGAACCCACGAAGAGCCCAATGGGCTTGAAACATCAACTTTAAAATAATCAAAAAAAATAAATAAATTCCAAAATTCTTCTCTTCTTTCAACGTTGTTTGCTTGTCTTCAGAATGTTTGATGTGTTAGTAGTGTAGAGTCCCTGATCATATCCTCTTTCACAACACAAACACAATCTCCTGATGCTATTTGAATAGATGTAAGAGAACCCGAGAGGCATCCTATTTTGATTAAATCAACTAAGTTAGGTGTGAGAGAACCCAAGCTGCATCCTTTCTTAGTGGGAATCCTATTTTCCATCCGTGGCACCATTTCATCAAACCCCTAGTGTGTTTTAAAGTAGTGTAAGAATACCCAAAGGTATCCTATTCCTTTAACACATGCACAACAATAAACATAAATATTTTGTCTCAAGCTATTTTGATGTGGGAGCAATCCCCCTATGGCACTCACTCATTAGCTACACTAGGTCGAGTCTACATGCTACCTTACTAGTATGTCACCCCAGTGGTAATTTATTAGAGGATATGAGTCCCTATGCTTTCTTCCTAACTTTATCATTGCAAATTAAAGAGCACCTTATTAGTACGGTAGACTTTACTGCCCAGCTAGTAAGCTACCTCATATTGACTTTGTTTAGGAAGATGTGACTTCCCATGCTTTCTTCTTGAACTAGCCATCATGCTCTAACTAGGTTGAGTATATTTGAGGTTTAGGATAAGTCCCCAGAGGTCCTTTCCTCTTGACTACTTTTGAGTCGATAAGTCCCCATGGCATTCACTCGGTGTTGTCCCCTCGGATAGCACCGAGAAGATAGACTATCCCAATCAGTTTGCTATAGGAGGATGTGAGTCCCCGAGCTTTCTTCCTAGGCTGATTTTTGCAAACTGATAGGCACCTTAGGTTGGTTGATGTTCACTATGCTGACAGCGACTCACCCGGTGGATACACCACTCTTGGAAGATGTGAGTCCCCACTTTCTCCTTGAGTTGGACACTGAATACCTATTGGATATATGACTAGCCATGTCATCTTTTCCAGGGTGTTGGATTAAGCCCTTAGTGACCCAATCCCTTGCGGGCACTCTATTTGGATCATGTCCTTTGCGACCCCATTTAGACACTATCCAGGTTACTTTTAGATTGGACAGTTCTCCTTTCCTAGTAGCCACCCCTGTGGTTGAAGAATTTGTTCAGTGGATGCACAAATTCTCCCTTGGTTCAATAAATATGAGATAGGTCTAGTATATAAGCTCTTCTCGGTTTGATCCCTACATAAAAATGACAAACTAAACAAACAAAATTAATTTTCTTGTGGATTAGGAATTCAAGCCCCCAAAGGGCCTCTTTTCCCAAGCAGGCATCCTATATTTAGGGCAGTGTCAACATAAATCCCTATAGGAATTTCCTGACTACCTGAGTTGAAATAAGTCCCCAGGTCAGTACTCACTCTGTAATCGCCCTTAAGTTGGGTTCAATCTATTTTTGCCATAAATAGGTTAGCCCTGCAGTCATTTTGCTTTGGAAGATGTCAAACAATGACACATTCTTTCTAGCATGATATCCGATAGCGACCTAGGTCGAGTTTGATTTGTTGCCCAAAGCAATCGATCACCCCAGTGGTCTTTTGTAGTGGAAGATGTGAGTCCTCAAGCTTTCTTCCCTTCAATTGATCATTACAAACTAAAAGGCACTCCTTTGGTTGGATAGTTATCCCATCGACCGGGAAGCTACTCCCTTTGGTTCAGTAAAACTGAGATAGGTCTAAGCTTTTATGAGCTACTTCTCAATATGACCCATCGCAAACCAACGGAATCCATCAAAATAAATAAATCTAAAAATAAAATTAATCTTGACTATCTTTGATTTGATCTAAGTCCACTAGTGGCATTCACTCAATAGTCAACCCTAGGTTGGGTTCAATCTATTATCTTTCCAATAGATTACCCGCGGTTACTTTGGAGGATGTAAGTCTACTTACTTTCTTCCTAGTTCTTTGCATAAAGGCATCCCTTTGGTTGGCTAGTCCTACTATATGTTTAGTAGACTAACCCTTTGGATTGGTAAATTTGAGTTAGGTCTTGGCCTCCATGGCTCCTACTCAGTGCGACCCATCGCAAACCAACAGGGTTCATCTCAAAAATTCAAACCTAACAAAAATTGAAACAAATTCAACCATTTTCCCTAGTGAAAACTTCTCAGCAAGACCTAAATCAAATCAACCCTCTCATCCTCTATGGATGACTTGATCATGCTTTACTAGTGAAAGGTTCACACTCTATCCCTTAGTGGATTCCTTCCTCTCTCTTATGTCTTGGACATAAATAGAGCCACATTGCCTTAAGCCCTAGATTCCTTCTACACCTTGGGTAAGGGGTAGATTGCTTTTATTAGTGCTTGTGATCTTTTGATGTTGTTTATCATTTTGGTCAACACCAATACGTGTGGTGTTCCTTGTTAGCCACACCACACCTATTGGGCGCCCTTTGCTGACCTCATTTTTTGAATGAGCTCTCAACCCCTCCATCTTAGACATAGGAATTCTCTTAGACTTTAAGAGTTCCTTAGTCTTAACACACATCTAGTGATTAGGTGGAAACTCAACCTAGCCCTAGAGACTTAGAATAGTTAGCCATAGGAATAGGTCATGCCTTATGGGTGCTAGAAAAATTTGTCTACCCTTAGCTTGAATCATTCCTCACCTTCCTTCCTTCAAGTCAAACTCCAAATCAATCTTATTTCATTTTCTCCAAACTCAAATCAACTCCATGTTATTGAAATTCATAATTAAAATCCATGATTGAAACCCATAAATGAAAATTCCTAAGTCCAAATCTTTCCTAAGTCCTTAATCTTCTTTTAAGGACTTATGCTAAATCATAATTCAAACCAAATCAAATACATGAGATTTTCTCATAATTCATTTATATTTCCATTTATATTCACACATATAAATGAAGTATAAATTCAAAACCAATCAAACTAAACTCAAAATTCAAAATCAATTCATAAATTTCCTAAGTCCTTAAATTTTCCTTCATGAACTTAGCCAAAATCACTCTAAATCAATTCAAATTCATGATATTTCTCATACATTTATATTCTCATTTATTCATATATAAATGAATATAAAATCAATCAAATCAAATACAAAATTAAATTCCAAAATCTTCTTAATTTCCTTAAAGGACTTAGCCTAAATCATAATCAAATCAATTCAAATTCATGGATTTTCTCTAACTCATTTATATTCTCATTTATATTCACATATATAAATGAAATATAAATATAAATCAAACCAAATCAAAAAATTAAAATTCCAAATTTAAAATCCTCCTTAAAATTCCTTCTTAAGGACTTAGTAAATCATGATTAAATCAATTCAAATTCATGGGATTTTCTCATAACCCATTTATATTCACATATAAAAATGAAATATAAATTCAAATCAATCAAATCAAATTCAAATTCAAATCCAAAACTCCAAAATTTTCTTAAGTCCTTTAAATTCCCTCTTAAAAGACTTAGCTTAGATCATGATCAGATTCCTTCAAATCCTTTAAATTTTCTCATGAATCACTTATATTCTCATTTATATTCACATATATAAATGAAATATAAATTCAAACAATCAAACCCACTTCCAAAAATCAAGCCCAAATCTACTGAAAATTCAACTTAAGTCTTTCAAGTCAAAATCTTTAACTTAGCCAAATCAACTTCAAATCAAACCAAACTTGATTTTTCTCATGATTAAATCAACCCTATAATAATCAAATATAAATCAAACTTCAATCAAAACCAAAATCAATTGAAAAAATCAAACCAATCTATTCATTTTTTGAATATGAAATTATCAAATGAATCAAAACCCATTTGACTTCAAAATTGCAAATGGATTTATATTTCAATCATAAATCCATATATAAGTTCAATCAAACTCAAATCAAGCTTTGACCAAAATTTGACCCACTTAGGCTCACTTGACCCAAAGTGACCTAAAGTACCTTATGAGCCAAATTCTAATCCTAATTGGATTGAATCAAACTCTCATCATGATCAACAATCATCATGAGATGATCAATCAATCAAATTAGGTCAAACCTCAAGTTGACCAAGTCAACACTTAACCAAAATGAAACCTAACATAGCCAAAACCACCATAGGCCAAATTGATTGAAACCATTGATCTAAGTCATTCATGACCAATGTTTGAACTTGACCAAGTCAACATTTTAAGCTAACCTAGCCCAATTGGACTTGACCCAGTTGACCAACTTGACCTAAAGGGTCAAAATGTGTCAAAACATCTAAAATTGATTCAAACCAATGGGTCAAGTTCATTCCAAATCACTTGTTAACTTGACCAACAATTGGCCAACTAGACCTAACCTAGTTGACCTTGCCCCAACTTGACTAAAGGGTCATGTTGAGCCAAATTCAAACTTAATCAAAATTGAAAACAAAAGATACCAATCCACTCCATATGACTAACCAAACCTAAACCTACCCTTGACCTAGCTCAAAATGGTCAAATGGGTCAAATTGGTCAACTTGACCCATTTGACCTAAATAAAGTCATATGAGCAAATTCAAACTAAACCAAATTTAATCAAAAGCCAAACCAAATGGTCATATGAACTTGACCTTGGTTTGACCCAATTTGACCAATTGGTTAACTTGGTTGACCCATTTTGACCTAAATGGGTCAACATGACAAACCATATCAAATGAACTCCAAATCAATGAAACTTGGCCAAACCTATTTTCTCCACATACCAACATATTCAAATTCAGTCAAATGACCATTTCTCTAGGCCATAGAATAAATTTTGGTCTAATCCATGGGTAATTTGGTCAAGCCCTCTTCATATCAACTTGATACCTTTCTAATAGGTCAAGTGAACCCAATGGAGTGTGGATTTGGGTCAATGGACCAAGGCCAAAATTGACCCCAGCTCAAATTGGCCAATTTAAAACCTCCCTCCACTTGATTTGAAGCACATGGGAGGTTACAATCCACTCTTGTCAAACACCATGTGCCAACTTCAAATAGCCCAAACAACCCTTCCATATGGTCAATTGGATCAAAATGGCAACAGCTTCCATGATTTCCATGGGAGATATACTCCCCTAATTTAATTCAATTCACACACCATCATTGTGATTGAGTGCTAGAGAGTGTTAGCCATGAGAGCATTCTAAGCTTCTAGGAGGGATTAAGCATTCTCAATTTTCTTTGAAAATGGGGAGCTCCTCTCTCATTTCCCAACCTCCATTCTCAATTCATTGCCTTTGTACACTCCCTTAGGGGACCAAGTCAGTGCACCCAAGCCTCACACAAGTTCCCAAAGCAAGGAGAGTTGAATTTGATCAAAGAGGAGGAGGGGAGGTTGGTCATGGAAAGATCTACTCAACCCAAGGCTTGAAACTTTCAGAGCTTTGTCTCACTAGATGAAGCTACTCCTCGAATCAGTGGGTGATCACCTCCAATGAGGTATGAAATTTTCCAACCATTAGACTTAGGAGGTGTTGGTCCTTTGTGGAAGAAAGTGTCATGGCATGAGAATTCCACCGTTGGATGTGATCTTCTATGCTTTGTGATGGTGTGGGCAAAATTTTATCTTAATTTGAGCTCGATCGAGCTTGGATCTTCCCTTAGATCATGGATGGCCTCTATTGATCCTCAGGAAAGAAAAGAGGTTATCACAGCCATCCATCCACACATTTTGGATGGACGGTTGAGATTAAGCACATGTTTATAAATCAATTTATCCATTTAGAAACCACGGGGTGATCCACATTTGTTTGATCCTTTGTCGATGATGGGATCAAGCGTCATATACATGTCGTAGTGGTGATGGGATGTTTAAGTAACCCCGTGCGACTTGTGTATGGGGATTATTTTTAATTAATCCTCTAAGCTCTAAAAATTCATATATCCCAAAATAAAAATAAAAAATTATGAGGTAAATCTACTAAAAGATAATTCAATCTAGAACATTTTAAAGTTGATTTTAATGGATTTACAGTTATATTGTTCTCTGATCTTAGGTTTTAATGGAAATATTAATTTCCTAATTACCCCTTAATTAAACCTCTGATTAATCCCAAACTTCTTGGGTATGTTTTGGGGATCACTACCTCCCCTAATTTCTTGGGATTTATTGAAGGCTTAATTGGGATTAAATGCATTTCTAATTACCCCTTAATGTAATTAAGGGTAATTAAGGATGATTAGTGTTTAATCCCTCATTGAAGTTGATTAAGGTTAGATCTAGTGAATAGAGAGGAATAATTTTGGGGTATTTCCCCTATTTCTTAAACCCCCTTTCCTTAATCCTCTTAATTAAGGGTTAATTCATTAATTACTCTCTTAATTAATTTTTAAAATTCTAAAACTTCCAAAACTTAATTAATCTACTTTGGGTAGATTTCTTGGGTGTTCAAGAGCCTAAGTTTAATTAAGAAAATCAAAACCCAATGTGTGAGGGGTGTTTTGAAATTACTTAAGTTAAACCTTAGCTTAATTAACTATTAATCATGAGCAAATTGCATTAGGCCTTTTTTCTTCCTAGGTGCATTGCAAGTTTAAATTCCTTATGAGATTTTATGTCATCTCATTGGATCATAATTATTTGGTTAACTATGCTAAGGTGGTGTAGGTAAGGGTTAATTAACATGCTTAATCCATACCTTAACCTAATCAAATTCTAAAATGAATCTAATCATCTAAAAATTAAACAAAAATATCAAACACATGTAAGAATGGGTTAGAAATAGCAAACTAAATCCACATTTTCAATATTAAATCAAATTTAAGGTCAAACAAAAATCACATTGAATAAAGTTTTATTTATTTTATGCTTTCTTATTTCGTAAGATTGTCTTTAGGATTTAATTGAAGTGAATGTGTTTACATACTTTCATTGCTTTAATTCTTTCCCCAATATGTTAATTATGTGTGTCATATGGTTTCATGCATTCATACCTTTCAAAATTCAAATTTAAAATAAAAATATTTAGTTTATGTGAAATTTGCATGTGTTGGCTAAAGTAGAAATATGAGTGGATATTATCATTATTCAATTCAAATTATTTTCAAAATATATGAATCAATTATCAAATATGAAAGTGTGTTACTTATATTATAATTATAAGCTTGCATGTGAGTAAGATATAAGGATGTACTTAGTGTAGGTTCTCTTTCTCTATTCTTTTAGTATAATTTTGAATATGATTTGGTAAGATTTGTGGTTCATTTGAAAAGAACATAACACTTGCCTAATTCCATATCCTATTAATTCCTATACTATCACTTAAGAAGGATACTTATGCTTACACATAAATTGCATAAATGAATCAACTAATACAAATTTTTATTTTTTTCTTTTCCATTCATTTCTTTTGTACATATGTTTGTATTTAAGGAAAGTGGTATATTAGTCTGGACAACCCCAAGGTTGTGAGGCTTTAAGTAGCCCTAAGTAGGTCTTGTACCTTACACCTCTGGTTAACAATGGCACTGTACTAACTTATGCCTTTCTTACTTTCATGTGTGCATGTGAAAATTGGATAAGAAATCCCTTTTTCTACTTAAGAAAAAAATCATGCATTATAAACTTTCAAATTTTCTTAAATGATTTGTTTAGCATGCATCATAAAGTGTGATTAAAAATTCTCATTTGTATGTATAGATATGCTTAGGACTCATTCATATGCATGTTATACATGTTGGGAAAGAAATGAAAATGTATGTTATGTGAATTTGGTTCATTTTATTTAATCTTAAAATCTTTCTTTTGAATGGGTTTATTTAGAGTTCATCTAAACTTAGGATTAATTAAAAGACTTAATCAAAATATTCACAAAGTAAAACTAAAATGTGAATCCACTATAGAAATTACTTAGGTTAGGGAAGAAAAGAAAAGTTTTCTTCTCTTTCCCTCTCTTCATAACTTAGTAATTAATTGTAGAACTCATTTGAACCTAATCAAAACCTGAAATAAAATCAACCCAAATTAACTAAATCACTTAACTGGAACCCTCCTCTAAGTAGAACATGCTTCACACTTAGAAAATACTAACTTAAATCCATAGCTAAGCATACCACACAAACCTCCAAAGCACACACATTAGCTAAGTCACCACTTCTTTAGGTTAGGGCATTGGTTTGATGCTTTATTTTATTTTGATATATATTTTATATTGGATGTTAGGATGTATGTGCGTAGAATGAATGGTAGGGCGATCTTAGTCTAACCATTATTTTTTGAAGGGGATTGTTCTTAAGGGGCGTTGTAATAAATAAATATATAAATGCTCTTTGCTATGCAGGTGCTTATACCCCTAAGCATAATCCAATAGGCTAGGTGGACTTAGTCACCCATGTGTGGGGTGTTAAGTCCAATATACATTCTTAGGATTTGGTGGTTTGTCTAGTTAAACTTTATTTTGCAGGTGTTAGCTAGATTTAGTTTTCCTTTTCATGTAATTTTGCAATTAGGATTTTGGAATGATTATTATTGGGATTAGGATGAACATTGGTCATAAGATCCTATCTTATGCACCATGTGAAGCCTTTGGAGCATCCACCTTCCAACCATCCAAAAGAAAGAACCAAAGAAGAAATAAGAAAAAAGAAGAATGAAGAAATGAAGCATGAAGACCCACATAATAATGAATTCCTTGCTTCATTGTAATTTAATTCATTTGTAATCTGGGTTATATAAGGGAAGAGCTCGGCTACGCAATTTTTTTTTGGGTTTGTGCGGTGGTACCTGACCATAACTGTCTCTTATTCTTTTTGTGATTAGCTTTATAAATTGATTGATGATTTGTTTAGCTTTTGCATTAAGTGACATCTTTTTCCTAGTTTCTTTCTTGCTTTATGTATGGCCTAGATGTGGATTAGGCTCTTAGGAGAAAATAAATCTTTTACCAAACTTAATAACTCAAAACTAAAAATAAA
Source organism: Cymbidium sinense (assembly GCA_021442155.1). Lineage (NCBI taxonomy): Eukaryota > Viridiplantae > Streptophyta > Magnoliopsida > Asparagales > Orchidaceae > Cymbidium > Cymbidium sinense. The sequence continues at coordinate 54,366,344 of CM038225.1, read as the reverse complement.
GAACTCATAACCTCACCTAAAGCTTAGGTTTAAAATCAAGATAAAAGAATTAGCAACCCTTAGTGGATGAGTATTTCTTTTACAATATCATGCAAATGCATCTTATTTCACTCTTGATTGGAGGCTTCCACCTTTGCTAGAAACTTGGCTTGACCTTTGAGAGCCATGGTGGAAACACACCTCCTCCCTTCTTGATTTTGTCCAATAACTTTATTTCTCATGCATTAGGCATATGAATCATATTATCTTGAGTCAAAATAATTGTCCAAAAATTAAAATAAAATAAAATAAAATTTGAATTGCATTAGATTTAGGTCATTTGAAGCATGTCCTTACATGATCTAGTCTCTTTAGGGAGTGAGTTTAAGGACTTAGTCTCTTTCTAAATAAATAAATAATCTATCTTGTATAAGCATAAGACTTGCATACATGAATTTAAAATCATAGGAGGTTAGTTGGCACCAGTTGTAAGTCCAAGCAATGGGTGGTTTGTCCTCTCTTGTGAGGAAAACCAAATACCCATTTTGTCTTAGATTTAGGTTGTGCTTTTGGCCCTCGCTCCTAGATTTAGGTTTGGGTTGCTTCTTCTTGGGCCATAAGCATAATTCTCACCTCTTAGGCATTTCTAATCTTATGTTGTGGAATCATAAGTCCTAAATTTCTAATGAAAATTCAACTCAAATAAATTAAATCAATTTCAAAATTACAAAGCCCAACCATAGGATAGTTTGAGATGGTCGCTGGGTTTCCTAGCATCGTTGGCATCTATTACTTATCTTTTCTTTTGGAATTGATAATAACTCCCTCTCTTTGATCAATCCCATTTGATCTTCAAAAATGAACTAACTAATTGATAGTCCTTTCCTATTAAAATCTTTAAAAATAATGACCATTTACCTTTATCGAGAGTATTCCTAAGGGATCCCATCCCTTAGAATGTAATAAACTATGGGGGTTTTCCCTTGTAGGTAATTTAATGAACCCAGTTTAAAATAAATTGTACTTTAATTTTTCATGTAAAGTAGAGAAAGAATCACTGGTACATATGTAGACCCATTGTCCTTAGGAGTCCTTGTTGAGGTGATTAGGTCCATTAAAGGGTAGTGACTTCTATCTCTCAAGATAGTACGCTATTCCTTGATGATGTACCTGATCACCTGAATAAGAACATCTGTAGATCTACATAGCATCCCAAAAAGATAAATTTTTATGTTCTTGCCTTTTTCACCTACAAATTAAAAGGGTCCATATAGAAATTTTTCTCCACAGACATACATTAGTTTGTTGTTGAATGAGAAAGAAACCAATGACTTAGTTAGGTTAATGACTGAATTTAAAGACTGCTTTGCATGGAGTTATGAAGAAATACCTGGATTATCTCCTGACATAGAAGTCCACAAACTAGCAATAGATCCTAGCTAAATCAAGCTCTAGATGCATCGATTAGAAATCAAATAATAGGTCATTTTAAGTCAGAAATTGATGATTACTACTTTCATCAAAAAGAAAAATACTACTCACGGTTAGCTAGTGTTGTACCAATTAAGAAAAAGAATAGCCAAATTTGCATATGTGTTGATTTCAGGGACTTAAACAAGGCATGCCCTAAGGATGAGTTTTCTCTTCCTATGCCAGAATTAATAGTGGACATCGCCTCATCTAATGCAATTTTATCCTTCATGGATGGGCCATCTGGCTACAACCAAATCAAGATGGCCCTCTAAGATGAAAGAAACACTACTTTTTGAACCTCGATCAGAATCTATTGTTATAAGGTCATGTCTTTGGGCCTTAAAATCGGTGCTTCATACGACACCCGATCTTCAATGAACTTATCCATCTTAGTTGAGTCTATGTTGATGATCTAGTAGTTAAGAATAGGGAAAGAAAGACCATCTCTTTGAATTGAGTAATTTTGAGCGGTTAAGATAATATAACCTCAAAATAGGAAGGAGAGTGCTCTCTCTCACCGTCATCTAATTCTTTGAAGCAAACTACCCACCATTGAAACATTGCTTAGCTTTTCTTTATATCCCAAAAAAGACATTAGAACCAATCCACTTAGTATCAAGAAGGCTATCCATCTTTACACTTTTGTCCATAATTCTCTCATAATTTGATATCACATTTGTACCCCTCCGTGTGGTTAAAGGACAAGCAGCGATTTCTTAGCGGACATACTTCCTTCTCGTAAAATCATGAACTTATGGTGACAGTGAATGGGAGATGTATTTTTTGCCCTTTCAAAGGGGAAGCACCATGATCTACTCTCAGAAGGCGGGGATAGAATTTATTCTCTTTGAACGATGTAATGATATTTTCATATATCTCTAATCCCACACCAGCGATGAAGGAGTAAGGCTTTGATTGCCTCTTCATTATAGTGTGTGTCAAAAACATCAATATCTACAGGGATTCTTAATTGGTCATCAACCAGATTGTTGGATCCTACAAGGTTCTTAAGCCCAAGCTTTATCATTACCACGAGTATACCATGAAGTTGTTGGCCCAGATCCCTGAGGTCACCATCTATAAGATCCCTCATGGAGAGAATGTGGTAGTAGATGCTTTGTCCAAGCTTTCTAAGGAATTAGCATGTCCGTAAGATGAGTCCATTCCAATAAGGGTACAAAATAGATAAATCATATCCCTTATTGATGTTGAACTCATCGAGAGACTTTCTCTTGAAGGGGAGGTTATCATTGCCAATAAAGATGAGGAGCTGGATTGGAGGCAATTCATAGATTATTTGAACACCAACAAACTACCAGAGAAATCACAAGCCCATCTACTGAAATAGAGAGCTCTCTCCTATGCTCTCATGGATGGCACCTTGTACCAACAGTCTTTTGATCAAATGTGATTATATTGTTTAGATAAGCATGAAGCCAATAGGATTGTGACTGAGATACATTCAGGTCTATGTGGAGTGCATCAATTTGGTCTGAAGATGAAAGTAAAGATCAAGAGACTAGGATACTACTACCCTTCGATGATCATGGACTGCATGAACATGGCTAGGAGATGTCATTAGTGTCAGGTGCACGGTGTGGTCTTACATCAACCACCCAACATTCTACATCCTACTTTGGCTTTATGGCTAATTGAGTGTTTGGGGTACAGACATTGAGGGCCATCGGTTCATTCTAGCTTCCATCGACTACTTCTTCAAGTGGGCAAAAGCAATCTAACTCAAAGAGGTCATAGCTCAGCATGTGCTTTGGTTTTTCAAGAACCATATCCTATATAAGTTCAGGGTGCCTCGACAAATTATATCCAATAATGGTACTGCATTCGAAAGAACTAAGATCAACAGATTTGCCAGAAGACATGGTATAGATTGGAGATGCTCCATAATCTACTACCTTAGAGAAAATAGCCTATCAGAAGCATTCAACAAAACTCTCTTCCAAATATTGAAGAAGACTCTTGATGAAAATAAATAGTAATGGCATGAGCAGTTGGTTGAAGCATTATACACATATGAGACTCACAGATATACTCCTTTCTTTTTAGTGTATTGGTCCAAAACCATTCTACCTTTTGAAGTTTAACTTCTGTCACTAAGGATAGCATTGGGTAGTCAAATCACTACATAGCATAATGCTAAGTTGCAATTAGAAGAGCTCAAAGATTTAGAGGAGAGATGCCTACGGGCATGTCAGAACCTTGAGTTGTATAAAGCTAAAATGATTCAAGCTCACAACAAGCTAGTCCACCCTAGGTCTTTTCAAGTAAGATAACTTGTATTAGTCCTAAGAAGACCAAATATTGCCCATTGAAAGATGGGAGACTAGTTTGAACCCACTTGGGAAGGCCCTATATTATAGAGAAGGCCTACCGAGGATCTATCTCATTAATTGTAAATGGGAACATTGCTTTGGGCTCTATTTGAAATATTATCCATAAAATTATATTTCAAAATAATTCTATCAATCGACAAAAAATTCATTCCAATTCATCAAAATCTTCTCTTTTTTTTAAGCGTTGTTTCCTTATCTTGTGAATCCGCCACAACGTATTTAGGATAGGTGTAAGAGAACCCAGGAGGCATCCTATCCCTCTTTCACAACATGAACACAATCAAAAATAATTCCCTGAGTGTGTTTAGGGTAGGTGTAAGAGAACCTGAGAAGCGTCCTATTCCCTTTAACATGAGCACAAAAATAAACACAAATCTTTTGTCTATTTATTTGGTGTGAGAAAGCCCTTGTGGCACTCACTCATTAATACTCTGAGTTGATACTACCTTGCTATTTGTCACCCCAATGGTCTTATTTTTTGATGTGAGTCCCAGCTTTCTTCTAACTTGACCATTTACAAACCAATGAGCCTTGTTAGTTTGGTAGGCTTCCGCGGTAAAAATACCTCATGTTGATTTTATTTAAGAAGATGTGAGTCCCCACTCTTTCTTCTTGAACTAACTATCATGCACTAACTAAGTGAGTATATTTGAGGTTTAGGATAAGTCCCCCAGAGACACCTTTCCTCTTAACTATGTTCGAGTTTATATAAGTTCCCCAGTGGCTTTCACTCAGTAGTCACCTTAGGTTGGATGGCAGCTATCGAGCCAAAGACTAACAATCCCAATAATCAGTACCACTATAGGAGGATGTGAGTTCTCGAGCTTTCTTCCTAGGCTGATTATTGTAAATCGACGGGCACCTTAGCTTGGTTGATGTTATTATGACAGCGACTCACCGGTGGATACCCCATGGCAATGAGTCCCAGCATTCTTCTTGGGTTGGCCATGAACACTTGTTTGATATATTGATCAATTATCTTCTCAGGTGTTGGATCAAGCCCTTTAGTGGTCCCTTCTCCCTGCAGTCATTCTACTTGGATCACATACTTTGCGACCCCATTTAGACACTGCCCGGATTACTCTTGGATTGGACAATCCCCATTTCCTAGTAGCCACACGCTGAATTTGTTCAATAATTCTCCCTTGGTTTAGTAATCTAAGATATGTAGCATCGAGCTCCTTCTCGGTTTGATCTCTCCCACTACGGTCCGTTAAACAAATTAAATAAATAAATAAAATATTCACTTATGGATTAAGAATTCAAGCCCCCAAAGCCCTTTTTCCCAAATAGGCATCCTATCTTTAGGGCAGTGTTAGCATAACTCCTATAGGAATTATCTTTACTGAGTTAAGATAAGTCCCTCTGACTCTCAAGTAGTCACTCTTAGGTGGGTTTCTTTTGCCAGTAGGTTACCGGTCATTTCACTTTGGAAGATATAAATTACTCCTTTATTTCTAGCATGGTCACAAATTGTGAAGACAGGTCGGTTTGATTTGTTGCCAGCAATCAATCACCCCAATGGTCTTTTATAGTGAAAGATGTGAGTCCCTGTGGTTTCTTCCCCTAAATTGATCATTGTAAACTGAAAGGCACTCCTTTAGTTGGATAGTTCTCCCTTCTGTCGAGATTGGTTCAATAAATCTAAGATAGGTCTAGGCTAATATAAGCTACTTTTCAGTATGATCCATCACAAACTGGCGGAATTCATCAAAAATAATTTAAAAATAAAATTAACCTTAACTATCTTTGAGCTGATTTATGTCCCCCAATGACATTTAGTCAATAATACTAAGTGGTGATATGTTTTGCTAACATGACACCCTAGTGGTTCTTTATTTTGGAAGATGTGAGTCCCCGCACTTTCTTCTTAAACTTGACCATTGCAAACTGAAAGGCAATTCCTTTGGTTGGCTAGTCCTACTATGTGGTTGGTAGTCTACCCCTATGGATTGGTAAATTTGTGATAGACCAAGGCCCACGGCCTCTATTCAGTGCAATCCATCACAAATCGATGAGATTCATCAAAAAATAACTAAAAATGAAACTAATAATTGATTATCTTTGAGCTGATTTAAGTCCCCCAGTGGCATTCACTCGAATAATCAGCCTAAAGTTGGGTTCAATCCATTGCCTTGCTAATGGATCACCCCAATAACTAGTCCCTACTTTGGAGGATGTAAGTCTATTATACTTTCTTCCTAAATTCCTCAATCCTTTTGGTTGGCTAGTCCTACTATGTGGTTGGTAGTCTACCCCTTTGAATTGGTAAATCTGTGTTAGACTGTTGACCTCATTTTTAGGATGAGCTCTCAACCCTCTCATCTTAGACATAGGACTCCTCTTAGATCTTAAGATTTCCTTAGTCTTAAAACACATATAATGATTAGGTGGACACTCAATCCTAGCCCTAGAAGACTTAGAAGAGTTAGCCATAGGAATAGATCATGCCTTAGGGGTGTTAGGAAAACTGCCTACCCTTAGCTTAAACCATTCCTCACTTTCCTTCTTTCAAGTCAAACTCCAAATCAATCTTAATTGATTTTTTCCAAATTCAAATTAACTCCATATGATTGAAATCCATGATTGAAACCCATAACCAAAATCCATCAAAAATTTCCTAAGTCCTTAACCCTTTCTTAAGAACTTAGCCAAAACCTTGATCAAATCAATTCAAATCTGTGAGATTTTCTCAAAACTCATTTATATTCTCATTTATATTACATATATAAATGAAAAATATAAATCAATCAATCAAATGAAATTAAATTCCCAATTTAAAATCTCCTTAAGTCATTAATTTTCCATTAATCTTAGCCTAAAACTTGATCAAACTATTTCAAACTCATGGGATTTTCTCAAAACTCATTTATATCCTCATTTATATTCACATATATAAATGAAATATAAATATAAATCAATCCAATCAAATGCAAAAATTAAATTCCCAATTTAAAATCTCTTTAAGTCATTAATTTTTCATTATTGGACTTAGCTTAAATCATCATCAAACCATATCAAATTCATGGGATTTTCTCAAAACTCATTGATGTAGAATATCACGAGGATCCAAAAATTAGAGCTAATGGTCCATTTACAAGATCTCAAGCTAAAGCCTAAGAAAATTCAAGAAAGAATAAGGCTTAGCCCATTATCATTTATATGATTTCATCTTTTTTTATTTATGTAATTTTAATTTTCTTCTAGAAACTCCATGTTTAAAATTTTGTATTTAAAATTCAAATGATGTGTGGTTGAATCCACATAAAATAATAGCATGTGAAATGGGTGGATAGCATAAAATAATGGGCAATTTAATGCTTCACATTCAGCCACCCACCTTTCCCTCTATGTTTTGAATTCTTTTCTTTTGAAAGATATTTGTAATGGCTATAAATATCCCCTCTTACTAGAATGAAGGGGATCTTTTGGCAATTACAAATTATTGAGTTATTCTTGTGGTTTGAGAGCTTAGTGTCCAAATCTTGGCAATCCTTGGTGGGAGCACTAGTTATCCAACTTATCTTCTTCCCTCACCTCCAATACCCACGTTCTCTCAATCTCATCAAAATAAAGAACACCCATCTCCATCAAATTTGATATCAGAGAAAAGCACGGAAGGAACAAACTTGGACTTCAACAAAGGGAGCATCTCAAATCTGGACTTGTCTTCAAACTTGTGAGTTTTTCTTAGACTTGTGAGATTAATTAATTTTATTTTATATCATAGTTTAAATACATATTAGTAGCTTGGATATATATTGCAAGTTTATGGTGATAGCATAAAATTTCAATTAGTAAGCTCCATTATATATTTTAGTCATTTTTCAATTGTGTGAACTTGTGCACCACCCCCTCCCAAAAAAAAAAGAAAAAAAAATAAGAGAGCACCTTAGTGAAGTAATGCTTCACCCTAAAAAACAACCTATCCATTAGTGCAAATTAAAATCTAATTACTTGCTTAATTATCTTTGTTATTGTTTATGGTTAATTTTATAAGTTTCTTTGATTAACTTATGATAACTTGCTTTCTTAAGAAAAAAAGAGGCTTGATAAATTTAAGCATTTTTTTCATTGCAATAAAAATTAAATAAATAATATATGCATGCATAATAATATAAGAGTGCAAAACCTTGTGATTTTTTAAGCTAAATAGAACTTTGTCAAAAAGACCTAAACTATTTAAGGAGAGCTTGGGATTTAAGTGGTATTGTACCCCACTCCTCACCTGGAAGTTCTCTTAGCATAAAATTTCACTTTGATTGCACAATTATATTATACTTATTTATATTTTTTTCATTTTTTTTCATTGGTCCCTTTTCATATATCTTTTTTTTCCTTTAAAAAAAATCTCATGGCACCAAAATCTATCTCTCAAGATCAAGTTGAAAAGTTGACTAGATAAGTTGATGCCTTAGATCTTAAGATCCAAGACAATGAATTAAAAACTAAATAAATATTAGAATAAAGTAAGAATAAAATTCAAGAACTTAAACAACAAATGTAAACTCTTATAGCACATCTACAAAATAATAGAGTACCAACTCCTCCTCCAATACTTGCTCAGGCTGTGCCAATAGGGATAGATGAAGAAGATTCATATCCAAACCATAGAGAAAATCAACCACTTAGAAGATCAATTGCTAGAAATGGTGGAAGGGGAGAAAATTATTTTAAGACTATAGAAGATGATCCATCTCAAAGAATTAAAATAAAAGCCCCAACTTATGATGGTATACATGACCCAAATAAATTTCTCGATTGGTTAGTTCAAATGGATGACTTATTTAATTGGAATAAAATGGATGATTACCAAAGGGTTACTTTTGCTAAAATGAAATTGATAGTGCATGCTAAAATTTATTGGACAAATATTTTAGCTAAAGAACAAAGATTAGGAAGGACAAACCATACTTAGATAGCAATGAAAGAAATGTTAAGAGCAAAGTACTACCCTAGGCATCATGATAAGAAGCTACGTAGTCAATTATTAACTTTGAGATAAGGTAATTATCTTGTAACTGAATACTTGAATACTTTTGAAGATCTAGTTTCTAGAACTGATTGTGTTGATAATGATTGTCAATTAGCCAATAAATTTGCTATTGGACTTTGGACTGGCATTAGAAATGAAGTTGAATTATTTGACCCACAATCTTTAGAGAAAGCATTTCATTATGCATTATTGGCTGAACAATAAAAGAAATCTACCTCCTTCTAAAACTAAAAGTCAAGTACCTTCCATTTCATCCCATAGATCTAGCATCAAATGGCACCTTGCCTAAAACTTCAATTGAAGGGAGCTCTAAGAACATTAGGAAGTAATATGTTTTAAATGTCATAAAAAGGTCATATGAAAAATCAATGTAAAGCTCAAATCTTATTTTTTGAAGAAGTTGAAAATCCAATAGATGATAATCTAGAATAAGTTTATGATGACACCCCATTATCTAATGAAGAATTGGAATTAATTGATGACCCCCATGTTAATGTGATGAGATATCTTACTGTAATCAAAAATGAGGTAGAAGATTGGAGTAGAAAGAACATTCACCCTAACATCCAGGCTAAAACATATATCACAAAATAAAAGCAAACATCAAACCATGCACCACCCTAACCTAAAGCTAGAAGTTGTGACTTAGTCTAAAGTGTGTGCTTTTAAGGTTTATGTATGGTATGCTTAGTTATGGCTTTAAGTTAGAATTTTCTAAGTGTGAAGAAATGTTTAACTTAGAGGAGGGTTTCATTTAGGTAGTTTAGTTATTTTGGGTTGATTTTATTTTATGATTTTGATTAGGTTCAAGTGAATCCTACAATTAATTATTAAGTTGTAAAGGGAGGGAAAGAGAAGAGAACTTCTCTTTCCTTCCCTAACCTAAGTAATTTCTAAAGTGGATTCATATTTTAGTTTTTTTAAGTGAATGTTTTATTATGTATTTTAATTAATCCTAAGTTTAGATGAACTCTAAACAAACCTATTCAAAAAGAAAGGCATTTTAATATTAAATAAAGTGAATTAAGATCACAAAACACACATCACTTAATTTCTTTACCGACATGTATAACATGCATATGAATGAATCCTAAGCATATATAACAATTGGGAATGTTTAGCACACTTTATGATGCATGCTAAGCAAGTTACTTAAGAAAATTTGAATGTTGATGATGCATGATTTTCATTAAGTAGCAAAAGGATTTCTTATCCAATTTTCACATGCACATATGAATGTATGAAAGGCATAAGTGAGTATGACATCATTATTAACCAAGGGTGTAAGGTACAAGACCTACTTAGGGATACTTAAAGTCTCGTAATCTCGGGGTTGTCTAGACTAATATACCACTTTCCTTAAATACAAATATGTGTATAAAAGAAATGAATGGAAAAGAAAGGATGCAAAAAGTTTGTGTTTGTTGATTTATTTTTGTTAATGCAATATATATGTACAGGTGTAGGTATCTTTGTTAAGTAATAGCATAAGAATGAATAGGAGATGGAATTAGGCAAACTTTAGGTTCTTTTCAAATGAACTAAACACTTTACCAAATCCTATTCAAAACTATACTAAAAGAGAGGAGAAGGAAAACCTACACTAAGCATATCCTTATATTTTACTCACATGCAACCTTATAAGTAAGATATGAGTAACACACTTTTAGTTTTGATAATTGATTCATATCTTTTGAAGATAATTTGGATTTAATAGTGATAATAGCCACTCATATTCTTACTTTAGCCAAGACATGCAATTTGACATTAAGAAACCATTTTCAATTTTTAAATTTGATTTTTGAAAAGCATGAATGTATGAAATCATATGACACACACATTTAGCATGTTAGGAAAGGAATAAAGTAATGAAAACATGTAAACACATTTATCTTAATTAAGTCCGACAATCTTATAAAATAAAGAAAGCTTAAAAACAAATCAAGTTTGTTTAATGTGATTCTTGTTTGATTTTGAGTTTTATTTTATTTGGAAAATGTGAGTGAGTTTTGTTCTAACACATTCATATATTTTATATTTTTGTTTAATTTTAGGTGATTAGATTCATTTTATATTTTGATTAGGTTAAATTAATGAATTCTTGTTACCCCTACCATAGCATAGTTAATATAATGAGCCAATGAGATGACATAAAACCTCACAAAGAATTTAAATTTACCAATTATTTGGCTCAATGGATTGGGTTTATTTTGATTCTTTGACTTGACCTAAGCATCTACCCAAGAATTAATTAAGTTCTGGAAAATTTTAAAATTTTATGAAATTAATTGAGGGGATAATTAGTGAATTAAACTTTTAATTAAGATAAGATTAAGGACTAAAGGGGATTTAAGAATATCTTAAGGAGAGTATCCCAAAATTATTCCCTGAACCTCACATCCACTTAATTAAAACTTAATTATCTCAATTAGAGGGTTAAATCACTAATTATATCCTTAATTAAGTTTAATTACATTAAGAAAATGATTAAGAAATGAACTAGAAATTTCCTTAATTAAGCTATCAATAAATTCCAAAAAAATTAGGGGAGGCAAAAGTCATCCCTTTAATTACACCCAAGAAGTTTGAGATTAATCAATGGATTAATTAGATCGTAATTAGCAAATTAATATTCCCATAAAGCCCAAATTAGAGAGAACTATTCAAAATCAATTAAAATCAATTTTAGAATATATTCAATCATCTTTTTAATGCAATTTATTTCATATTTTTCTGATTTTTCTATGTTGAGATATGAATTTTAAAAGTTTAGGTGATTAATTAGAATTAAATAAATCCCTAATTATATCACTAATCCTACAAGTGTCATGCATGTCGATGCGCCACACACATATCACCTGTTGGTTATTTAAAATGTCGCATCATAATGCCACATGGCGGCGGCTACCTTTCTCCTCGAGATCGATCGATTGGGATTAAGTGCTCAAAGGAAAAATATAAATATATTACATTTTAATCTCGTCCATCCAAAATATATGGATGGGCGGAGATCATCCACCATATGTGAAAAATGGACCGTCCATCTTCAAGGAGATGATTGAGCTTCGATTAAGCTCATTGATCCCAAATTTTACCCACACCATCAACATACATAAAGATTACATCCAATGGCTAATTTTCATGGGGTGAAGATTTTCTTGGACCAACACACAATGAAATTAAGCTGGGTTTAATGGCTAACCTCGTCTTGATCACCACTCAATTCCTTGGAAGCTTGTCTTGTTGAGGCAAGCTTTCTTGAAGTTTGAAGCTTGGAAATTGAATGGATTCTTCTAGAGGCCAACTTCTCCTTAGCTTAAGCTTGTTGGAGGGCACTCCTCCTCTACCTTTGAAGCTTGGGAAAGAGTATGAGTGCACTTGGCATCTAATGAAGCTTGAAGGAGGTGAGTTGATGTTGAGTGTGAAGAAGTTTGAAATTCAATGAGCTCCCATTTTCAAGTGATGAAATGGGAATTTCAATCTCCCTCTTGGAAGCTTAGGATCATTTACAAATGGATCCTCTAACTTCCTAACACTCAATCGACTATGGCTCTATTGAAATGAGAGTGAATTAGTATATCTCCCAGGATGGATGAGCATGGGCTTGTCATTATGATCCAATTGCCTTAATTCAAAGGGTTTATTAGGCTGTTAAGAGTGTCCTTGAATTTTGTTTTGGCTAGTGAGTGGAATGGTGAACTCCCCAGGTGCTCAAATTGAGTGTAAGGAAGATTCCCATGTGGCCATTTCAAAGCATGAGCTCAGTTTGGCCATTGGGTTGGGTTTGGCTGACCCAAACCCATTGGGTTGGGTGCACCACCCTCCCTAGTGTTCACTTGATCCATTAGGAGAGTATCAAGTAGGTATGAAGATGATTTGACCAAATTCCCAAGTAGAATTGGCCAAAATTTACTCTATGGCCTAGGGGTAAAATGGTCATTTGGATAATTTATGAGTTTGGGCATGTTTGGCATGCTCAGAAGATAGGTTTGGACAAGTTTTATTAGATTTGGAGTTCATTTGGTATGATTTGGCTCATGTTGACCCATTTAGGTCAAAATTGATCAACTTGGGTCAAGTTGACCAAGTGGCCAAATTGGGTTAAACCAAGGGTTGGGTCAAGTTCATATGATAATTTGAAATGTTTTGGTGACTTTGGTTTAGTTCAGTTTTGTTTAGGTTTGAATTTGCTTCATATGGCTTTATTTAGGTCAAATGGGTCAAGTTGACCAATTTGACCCATTTGATCTATTTAAGCTAGGTCATGGGTAGGTTTAGGTTTGGTTAGTCATATGAAGTGGATTGGTATCTTTATTTCCAATCAATTTTGGTTAAGTTTATATTTGGCTCAATATGACCCTTTTAGGTCAAGTTGGGTTCAAGGTCAATTGGGCTAGGTTAGGCCTAGTTGGTCAATTGATGCTTTGGTCAAGTTCAACAAGTGATTTAAAATGAACTAAGCCCATTGATTTCAATCAATTTGGCTTAGATCAAGTTTTGACACAGTTTGACTTTTTAGGTCAAGTTGGGTCAACTTGGGTCAAGTGGCTAATTGGGCTAGATTAGGCTCAAATGTTGACTTCATCAAGTTCTAACATTGGTCATAAATGAACTTAGATCAATGGTTTCAATCAATTTGGCCTATGGTGGATTTTGCCTATGTTGGGTTTCATTTTGGTTAAGTGTTGACTTGGTCAACCCTTAGGTTTAACTTGATCTGACCCAATTTGAGTGATTGATTGTCTCATGATGATTGTTGATCATAATGAGAGGCTTAGGTGAGTTTTATTCAATCCAATTTTGTTATGATTAAAATTTGACTCATAAAGGTACTTTAGGTCACTTTGGGTCAAGTGAGTCTAAGTGAGTCAAATGGCTTGGTCAAAGCTTGATTTAAGTTTAATTGAACTTACATATGGACTTATGATTGAAATATAAATCCATTTGCAAGTGGTTTGAAGTCAAATGAGTTTTGATTCATTTGACAATTTCAAGTTCAAAGGGTGAACATGAAATGTATTTTGGCTTGATTTTTGAATTGAGTTTTGATTTGGTGATTGAAGTTTGTATTTATATTTGGGTTCATAATTGAAGGATTGATTGAATTATGAAGGAAAATCAAGAGTTTGGCTTGATTTGAAGTTGATTTGGCTAAGTTCAAGAATTTGACTTGAAAGGCTTAGGTTAGATTTTGAATGAGTTTGAGTTTGATTTTTGGAATTGGTTTGATTGATTTGAATTTATATTTCATTTATATATGTGAATATAAATGAGAATATAAATGGTTCATGAGAAAAATCTCATGAGTTTAAAGTGATTTGATGATGATCTAAACTAAGTCCTTAAGAGGAAATTAAAGGGGAAATATTTGGAGTTTGGATTTGATTTTGAGTTTAGTTTGATTAATTTGAATTTATATTTCATTTATATATGTGAATATAAATGATAATATAATGATAATATAAATGAGTTATGAGAAAATATCATGAGTGAATTGATTTGAAGATGATTTAGGTTAAGTCCTTAAAAGGGAATTAAGAACTTAAGAAGGATTTTGAATCAAGAATTTGAATTTTGGATTTGATTTGATTGATTTGAATTTATATTTCATTTATATATGTGAATATAAATGAGAATATGAATGAGTTATGAGAAAATTTCATGAATTTGAATTGATTTGAAGATGATTTAAATTTAAGTCCTTAGAGAATTTAAGGACTTAGAAAAGATTTGGGAATTTCAATCTTGGATTTGATTTGGTTGGTTTGAATTTATATTTCATTTATATATGTGAATATAAATGAGAATATAAGTGAGTTATGAGAAGATTTCATGAATTTGAATTGATTTGAAGATGATTTAGGCTAAGTCCTTAAGAGGGGATTAAGGACTTATGAAAGATTTTAGATTTTGGATTTCAATTTGGAATTCAATCATAGATTTCAATCATGTGGCATTGATTTAATTTTGGAGAAAATTAATTAGGCTAGAATTGATTTAGGTTTGATGTTGATTTGATTTGGAGTTTGACTTGAAAGAAGGAAGTAAGGGAAGTGGTTCAAGCTATAGGGTAGGCAGATTTTCCTAACACCCTATGGCTAACTTTCTAAGTTTCTAGGGTTAGGTCGAGTGTCCACCTAATCACTAGATGTGTCTTAGGACTAAGGATAGACTAAAGTCTAAGAGGAGTACTATGTCTAAGATGGAAGGGTTGAGAACTCATTCTAAAAATGAGGTCAATACCAACCATACTCAATTTCTTCTTAATCTAATTCGAGTATTTGATAAGGCGATGAATACACTTCAAACATTTTCCAAGGATTTCTCGTTTATGCTTATCAACAATCATACGATCTCATAGAAAGTTTATGATGAATTCTTTAATTTTCTTCAATTTATTTGAATATGTTTGAAGAGTGTATCTTAATTCCAAGAGGCTCTCTTATGCTTTGATTTGATATTAAATCAAGATTCATACTTCTTTCGACATCATGCCTAATTTTTAATTGCTCAATTAGTCTTATGATCTCTTATCTATGAATTTAATACTTGGAGTATTTAATAGGAGGCTTTATTCACATAAACAAACATCAACTTCAATATCTCTAACTCCACATTAGGTTTCATATTTAAGGAACATCTGAACTTCGAGTTTTGTTATAATTTCCTTTATGAATTTAACATTTAACTCCCTCTATCTCAGTTAAGATTTGTTTAGTTCTCCCTCCCTTTTTTTGTTAGAGAAATTTCCGAAAATATGGACTCACTGGATTTCTTTTTTTGAGAGTGAGTCATTCATTACTCCCTCCAATTTCTATAAATAAGGCCAAGAGGGGCCTTATATTTCATTCCATTTGTTTGAGGAGTTGGAGTGCTTGAAAGAGAAGTCTTGTAAGTGTTTTCAACTCTCTTTTTTATTTAATGTTTTACTTATGTATTCATTGTATGTTCTTTTCCATCCCCTCTTTTTCTTCTTGTTTGACGCTTTTAATTTGAATTTAGCTTTAGATTTCTTTGTTTAGCGCTATTAAGTTAGTTCTTTTTATTCTCTCATTTTTTTTTCTAAGTCAAAAGATTTGACGAAATTTCGACAGTATTTCGGCTAGGGGGAGTGACATCTAACAGTTGTTAGCTTACTTGGTATATCCTAATGAAGCGTGTGTCTTGACATGTGCATTTTATCGTTGAGCCCCAATGAGCGTGGCGAGACCCCGCAGAAAAACAATATACATATACACATTCGCATATTTATCACATGTTGGACTTATTTTTATGCATGATGATCGGAGGAGATGGAGATGGAGATGCTTGAAATCGAGAGAAAAATCCGTCTAATGATGGTGTTCCTCTCCGGCTGCGGCAAAAGGAAAGGCCGGAAGGAGACGAAGAGAGAGATGTTTGAAATCAAGAGAAAAATCAGTCTAATGATAGTGTTCCTCTCTAGTTGCAATAAAAGAAATTGGAAGGGGAGGAATTTTCAGTTTAATGATGACTAGCTCCTTTAAAAATTTTTTATAATTATTCTTTTATTAAATTAATATCTAATAATATCTCTTTTTAAAATTTGTCCAATAAACATACACATCAAGAAGAAAAAAAAGAACTGATCAAACTATTCACTTGAAAAATCCTTTTGCTATTATAATGCTTAAAAGTTAAAAGTTTTAATCCAATCGATTAGCGACTTATTGAACTAAAATTAAAAGAATGCTAAATAGTTCGCGGCCGGATTATTTGTCCTCATTTGATTACAATATAATAGCGTTAATTTTTTTTCTTCTGAATTATTTCAGCAGGTTAGATTATTAGGTGTGCTAAAACGCATCTGAAATTTATCTAACTTTAAAATCGGTCCAAAAATTATTTGTTTTTACTGAAAACTATTATATCCGAAATGTTTTGAGAGATATTATAAGTTTTAAAATAATCTTGATTTGGAATATCTAATTGCCTATAAAAATAATTAGGGTCATCAAAAAAATTCGTTGTTCATAAGGTATAATTTTTTGGTTAAAATCGAAAATTGGAACCAATTCAAATCAAAGTTTTAAATTTGAACTAGTTTTCTTTTTTTTTCGGTTTTGAATTTAATAATATTTGATTTTTGAATTTAGATTTGCATTTATATCATCTTAATCCGATTAAATCAAAAATAGCTAAAAATTTGATTTTTTTTTTTTTTCATTTTTTTTAGAAAATTCTTCTAGAGAAAGCAATTTCAATGATAAATTTGTATATTATTGATTTCATTTATTAAAGAGTTACTTGATTTTGTATAAAATAATTTAATAAAGTGATATAATTATTTGATAAATAATTATTATAGTTATTTATATTTTTAATTTTCTATTTTTTCTAAGCTGAACTGAAAATCCAAAAAAAAATTTTGATTTGGATCAATTCAGTTTATGTTATTGATTAAACAGATCGATATTTTTTCTGATTTTGGATTTAAAACTGAATGGTTTAATAAATTTCAAACCGATCCATACAAACCGACTGATTACACACCCCTAGTTGTTCATGAATATGGTTGTTAACAAGCCAATTTTGAGCAGATTCAAGGCTGTCTCAAAATTGGATCAAAATATTTTCGGCGAACTATTAGATTTGTGACTCGCTTTCTAATCGATGAAAGTGTTAATTTAGATTCAATTGAACATTTTCATCTTTTTTTGACTCAAATTCAAATAGAGTTGGCTCATTTTGATTAACTTGAATTTAATAAAAATAATTATTAAAAATAAAACAAATTGAATTAAGTGCATAAAATAAAATAAAAAATGATTTTCAAAGAAATAGTATTTATACTTATAAATATATTATGTTTATTTTAAAAGATTACAAGTTATAACTCTATGCACTTAATTTTAGGAATACTTTTATTGTTACAAATTTAGAAGAATTACATATAAATTTAAATACTTTAATAATAGATAATTCATTGAAATTTCATTTGAAATGCCCAACTGATCAATTAAAAAAAAAAGTTCAATCTAATCTTTGGCTCATAGCTAGACTCAATATAATCCATTCGATCTTGATCCGATCCAAATTTCGATTCGATTTTCGAGCTAAACTAATAGCCTTATTCGCAAACAGATCCTATTTGAATCGTTCCTTAAGAAAATGAGTCGCACATCAATATGTATATTTTAAGCTTAATTTATAGATAAGCCGAACACATACAACTCTCTGTTGGATCGTATTTAGTTGATTTTGTTCGACAAATCAAGCTGAACATGAGCAAATTCGAACAAATCGAATAATATTGAGTCAAATACGGACAAATTTTTTTATGAGCCTCATTTTTATGAGCCTAATAAAAATGAGCCCAACATGAATAAAACTTTATTTCGCTCAAATTCTTCTCTTTTACACCCCTGCAAAGAATACATGCATTAAAATTCATTGTTTTTAGAATGTGTTTTTTTTGTAATCGCAAACAATCAAATGAGCCAATATTCAATGAATTAAGTAAAAAACTTATACGTACATTTTGAATAGATGTAAAATTACTTTTGTAGTAAAATATCAATTCCAATTTATTATTCATGAATTCTATAATATATTAATAATTTGGTTATAGCTGGATCATTCGTCATTCGTGTATCGTCATGAGATTATTATTATTATTATTATTATATTATTATTATTATTATTATTATTATTATTATTCATCAAATGGCTCAATATTGATTAAAAATTTTAATAGACTGTTAAGTTCATAATTTTGGGGATAAACATCCTTCCACGCTTATTTTTAAAAATATATTTTATTTTAAAATAAAATATATTTAATGATAATTATTATTTTTGAAAATATTCAAAACATCTGAAAATTATTTGAAATATTTTTAAAAATACTATTATTTATTTTTGAACATAAAAAATAAAAAGACTGATAAAACAAATTAAACAAATATATTTTTGTAAATAATATACAAATTAAAAATTTATAAAAATAATTCATCCCAAATAACCCTGAGCTCTAGAGACAAAAAAAAAGTGCCTAAGAAGGTCTAGAATTTATCTCAAAACATCTATTGAGATAAATCTTTATGATCTAGAATTTTGCCTCTAAAAATCTATCACTAAACATTTATTGTGCGATAATGAATTTTGCCTCAATAAATATGCATTGAGATAAGTTCAAAAATCTAATTTAAATCTGTCTGTGATGAGCTAGTTGTATCTACAACAACAAATGGCCTTTATCCCACTAAGTGGGGTCGGCTACAAGAATTCTTCGTCTCCATTGTGTCATATTATGTGTTAAATTCTTATTTAATTCAAATATACTAAGGTCATTTTTTATACATCTTAATCATATTTTTTTAGGTCTACCTCTACCTTTCTTAATATAATGCAAATCTAATGCATCCACTCTCTAATGAAGTCATTGACTACCACGCTTTATGTGGTCAAATCATCTAAGACTAATTCTCTAATCTCGCCATTGAGTGCTCCAACTTTTTTTTGAACATACTCATTTCTTATTTCATCTCTAAGAGTAAAGCCACTCATCCACCGAACATCCTCATTGCAACAACACTTAACTTTGTCTTATGCGCCTCTTTTATTGCCAACATTTTGCACCATAAATCATTCCGTGTCTTACTACCATAAAATTTTTTCCTGTTTAAGACGATCTTTCTATCACACAATAGGCAACATGCATTCCTCCACTTCAACCATCTTGAATTCTACTAATAACATCTCCATCTATTTCATCATCATTTTGAACAATATAGCCTAAATATCTGAATCGCTCACTCTTTTTAATAACTTGTTCACCTAAAGTCATAACACTATCACTACAACTTCTACAAATTTACACTCCATATATTGTTTAGATCTACTTAAACAAAAATCTTTAACAGGTTGACCTCCATAATTCAAGTTTCTCTTAGACTCTTTTTAGTCTTACCAACAAGAAGAATGTCATCGAAAAGCATACACCAAGGTACATCTCAGTAAATGCCTAGTATGAACATCCATAACTAAAGCAAAAAAAGATAAAAGCTTAAAGTGATCCTTGATGTAATCCAACTAAAATATTTTGTCAATTCTCCTGTTTTACACAACTTAGTATACATATCCTATGACTTGAATATAATCAATATTAACTCCTTTCTTTTCTAGAACTCTCCAAAGAACATCTCTTGAAACTATATCATATGCATTCTCTAAATCAATAAATATCATATGTAGATCCTCCTTGTTTTCTCTATACTTCTCCAGTAAACCTCTTAACAAATGTATAGCATCCATAGTAGATCTACCTGGCATGAAACCAAACTGATTGTGAGAAACTTTTATATCACATCATAACCTATGCTCAATTACTCTATCCCATAATTCTAATGTATGGCACATTAACTTAATTCCTCTATAATTTGTACACTCTTGTGCATCACCTTTATTCTTAAATATAGAAACCAACAAACTTTTTCTCCACTCATCTCACACTTTTTTAGTCTTTAAAATGACATTAAAAAGATTTGTAAGTCAAGAAATTCCTTGATCTCCTAAACATTTCCTCACTTCTATTGGAATATCTTCAGTCTGCTTTTTTCCACATTTCATTTTCTTTAAAGCTCTCAACTGATTTATTATCTGACGACAAAAAAATAAAATTCTCTATTTTGTTTAGGATATTAAGCTAAAATCAATCATTTTCAAATCCTTCATTAAAAGTTTATCAAAATATCTCATTTACCTATTTTCAATATCCTTTTCTAAGAAAAGTACTTTATGATTTTCATTCTTAATACACCTCACTTGAGCTAGATCTTTACTTCTCCTATCTCTTTGGTTAGCTAATTTATACATACATCTTTCACTTTCTTTGGTATCTAATCTATTGTATAAATCACTAAAAGCTAAATTTTTTGCATTATATATTGCTTTCTTAGAATCTCTACATGCCACTTTATATTTTTCCCATTTCTCTGAGTTTTTACATCTAAACTAAGTTTTATAATAACACTTCTTATTTTTTATCTTTTTTTCTATATTCTGACTCCACCACCAACTATTTTTATTAAAAGAAGCTTTTCCCTTTAATTCTCCAAACACATTTTTAGCAACTATGGGCTCCAAAACTTCGCCATCGACCTCTTCGATGAAAAGAGTGTTTAAAATGTGTCGGTATAATTTTCAAAAGGAAGATGAGATAGTAGATAAGACACTACTCAAAGATTTCATCCTCATTTTGCGAGGACTTTAGATCGGCTTTCTATAGAAGCCCCTATAGTTAATTACCCTCCCGGAGTGAGAGAGAACTTTGATTAAGCTAGTCAGGTTGCTTAATGCGCATATAGTAGCAAGATATGAGTATTTAAATTATGAAATTTATCATTTCAAATTTTACGGATGGTTGGGGAATGATGACGCTTTGATCAGATCCCATGGTTCATCATCATACCGCCCTTAGTCTACTAATGAGGGTAATCGACCCAACCTGATGAAGGATTCTCAAAAGAACACATGATTCGCCCAAGAAATTTTGTAGACTTGGGATGGTTTGTCTAAGAAAATAATCTTAAGTCTACCTATCGATAGATGGTTATTTGCCCTATCATACCCTATGATTCATAACTCGGGAGAGCATCGGAGATATGAACTACGAGTGATCGTAATATAAGGTGACCGCCAAACCACATGAGGACTCGTGTCGTAATAAGCTTCATCTATGGAGCCTACTGGTCAAGTTACGCAATCAGAGGACATGGGCCACGTCTTTACTAGCGTGAGATTGATTTAGAGTGAACATAGTAGAATACTTGATTTGACATTAGCTCCTTTATGAGCTAGAGTTTTTTTTAATTTGTCACCCCTGATAAATAGTTGCAAAAGGTGGATAGATTGTGTTTGATTTAAGTTTTTTTAATGATAGGATTTCATTTAAGAATTTTCATATTGTTATTTAAAATTAATTAGAATATGTTTAAGAGTTTTGATCTGTCAACTCTTTCAAGAGGATTAGATCTAACGTCACCAATAATCATTGATTTTCACTAATTTCAAACTCTTATTATAGTTTTAAGTTTTGTTAATCTAACTCGTTTAAGACTAAACAAGAATCACAAAGATCCTCGAAAACATAAATTTAAGCATTCGATATGTGGGCACATGCATGTATATTTAAGAATTTAGGCAGTTTTTATTTCTGAGTTATGAGATTGGTTTTAGATTCCTACTTAATTTGATTTAAAAAAATTTATTAATTTGAATATGTTTAAGGGCTTTAGATCCTGTCAACTATATTTAACCGATAGAGATTAGATCTAGTCACCACAGAATCGATATTTCACTAATTCAAACTCTTATTATAGTTTTTTAGATTTTATTAACCAACTACCCAAGACTAAACCGGAAGAAACTCAAAAGATCCTCAAACACTTGAATTTAAGCATTCAACATATTGCAAGGAAATTTATTAGGTAGTTTTGTGTTTTAATTACTAGATTGATTTTATATTTCATTTAATTCCAACTTAGCTCGCATAAACCTTTTAGACATTAAAATTTGCACTAATCTCTATATCCACATGCGTGATTTATATTTAGAATTTCATCTAATTAATGAAATCATAATTAATGAAATTCCTTAATTTTGATTGAATGAAGCCCTATGATTTTGTAGATTTTGATTTAATATCGTGCGCTTGTACAAAAAAGTTATTCAAGTATAAGAAGACATTTTGGAGCTATATGTTCAAAGGATAATTTAATTTGTTATTTTAAGAAGAAGATTTATTCTTAAAAGTAGTTCTCATTTTACCATTATTTTATTCAAATTTGTTTTCACCCTCTTTTATTCAAATTTCATTTTCTCCTCTTTTATTCAAATTTAATTTTTCCCCTCTTTTATTCAAATTTGATTTATTTTCCTCTTTTTTTTTAAACAACCCACCCACTACCTCTTCTAATTTATATAAATAAAGCCAAGAGGGAGCCTCCTATTCTATTCCATTTATTTGAAAGGTTAGAGTTAGGACATTTGAAAGAGAGTGGTTAGGAACTTTAATGGGCTTTTAATCCTACTTCGATAAATTTTGTAAGTACTTTTCACCCTTATTTTTTTATTTTATTTTGCTTTTATACCTGTCGTATGTCATTCTACTTTCCCCCTCTTTTTTTTAAGTTATAAGGTTTGACGATAACAACCTCCTACATCATCCCCTGGTGATCGAGGGTCTTTGTCCTACTCAGACGTGAAAGCAGCTGAGTGTTGTGACACCATAAGTTATCTCGTCAGCTGAGCACCATGAGATCTTTAAACCTAAAAGGAGACATACAATGCGATATATATTCCTCCCCCCTTTTTTTCTTAAGTCTAAAAATTAGACAAAATTTCAAGAAAGATTGCCTGGGAGATCTAACAATCGGCTTACTCGACGCCTCTATGAGATAAGTATGGTCTGAAACCACATCTATTTTTTTATCTTATCACGTCCTGTTGAGCACAACGAGGCCTTCAAGCCTACAAAGAATATATATATATATATATATATATATATATATATATATATATATATATATATATATATATATATATATATATATATATATATATTCACATTCATAAATCCCATATGTTCTTACACATTTTTGCATGTAGGTGAGGAGGGTTAAATTTTAATTGGGAATGCGAGGAGTGCACGGAAACAGAAGACTGTTGATGATATTCTTCCTGCTCATGGCGATAAAATGGTATAAATAAACGAGGGTTGTATGAAATTGAACGAAGAAGATTTGACAATATTCTTCCCGATTTACATGCAAATAAAATGGACGCTAAAGCGGGGTGGACGGAAATCAAAAGAAGAATTACCTATTGATGATATTCTTCCCAATTTCGGCACATAAAACGGACGGCCAAAGCAGTGGCCGAAAACCAAAAGAAGAATTCATCTATTGACGATATTCTTCCCGATTCAGCAATGAAAACGACCACAAAGAGTACTGCCGTAAATTGAAAGAAGAATTCAATGTGATATTCTTCCCGATGAAGCAAAACCGACTAAAGGATATGACCGAAAATCGAAAGAATTCACTGTCGACGATATTCTTCCCAGAGCGAAGAAAATGACGAAAATGGGTTCGAGCTGCGGATATCAGAGCAGGTATACTGGGATTACATAGAACGGGCCAAGTTTGCAGGCTGGATGGTGCAGAACGGGCCAAAATAGTGGGTTATGCAGTTTTGTGGGGTAGAGGAAGGAGCTGCGGGCCTTGGGCAGGAGGGAAGGAGGCTGGCTGGCCGTGGACTAGTGGAACAGCGGGCTGGGCTATTTGAAGGGCTGCCGGGCCTTGGGTGCAGTAGACCGGAAGCGTGGGCGAGTCGGCGGCAAAGCAGCGGAGGCAGGCTGGTTACAGCAGACGGGCCGGGCCAGAGTAAATGCGGCAGCGGGCTGTGATGTGCGGAACGGGACGGGCGCGGGTCACAAGATGGGTTCGGTGCGCAGGCCAGAAAAATGGGTCAGTGACAGGCATAGCCAAAAACGAGTATCGGATAACAGGTCACACGAAACACGGGATCGGTAGGAGGGTGCAGGTGACGCCAGACAACGGTGAGTCACGCGGGTCGGATTGGGAGGCGGGTTGGCAGTTTGCGCCGGCGGGAGCAGTGGGTTTTGCCAGACGGGAGCAGTTGCGCGACGGCGAGAAACACGGCAGCAGAACGACGGGTTGCGCAAGACAACGGTGGGTCGCGTGGATCAGATCGGAAGGCGGGTCGACGGTTTACGCCGGCGGGAGCGGTAGGTTTTGGCCGGCGGGAGCAGTTGCACGGCGGTAGGAAACGCGATAGCAGAACGACGGGTTACGCTAGTGTCGAGAAAAGGGATATCGCCAGCATAATAGCGGGAAATGCGCAGTTTTGCGGCAACAAGCATGCGGAATGATGGTGCCCGCGGCGTGGTTTTGCACATAAGGGAGGAAAATTCAGCGAGAGAGGAATTTACCTACATTTTTTTCTTTTGTTTTCCAACATGAGAGAGGGATGCAGGAAAGAGAAACATGGGAGAGAATGAAAAGAGAATAATGGAGAGAGTGGATGCTTTTTAGTTTTTTGTTTTTGCATTTTAATTTTTGGTAATTTTTTTAGAAAACTAAAAATAGGGAGGAACAGTTGAGGAGGGGGTAATTTAAGAATTTTTTAATTAATTTTAAATTTATTAAATGATTTTAATGTGGATTTCGCACTGATAAATGCACATAATCAATATATATATTGAGTTAGGGTAATTTCATTATTCTGAATGCAATGGCGGAGTCCGTTTCACGATCGGATGTCGTTTGGTTCAAGTCGACGCCAAATTGAGTCCATTTCAGCTCAAAATGTGTATCGCCGATTTCGACCATTCGATTTTCGTGCAGACTTGTCCGAATTGAGTGTGAATAGTCTTATTTGATAGATTTCAGCATTTTGAAGCTAATGGCATAATCAATTTCACAAAGGAGGTCGTTTGATCCTCCTGAACCTCACGATCTTGATATATGCGAGCGCATTGGCACTTGAGCTGATCGGTTGATCATCAAGTCATGCAATATTTATATCTTGATCAATTTTAATGTTCTAAATGAGACGACAAAGTCCGTTTATCGATCAGAGGTCATTTGAGTTGATTTTGATGACATCATGTGCATTTCAATCTCGATTTACGTGCTATTACTTCAAATCATTCGATATTTGTACAGACTCGTTCGAATTGAGCGTGGATAATCTCATTTAATATATTTTGATATTTTAAAGCTAACTGTGTAATCAATTTCATGAATAGGGATTGTTTAACTTGCATTGATGCCTCTTGATCTTGATATGTATGTAGTCGTATTAACGACTCGAGCGTTTGATTAGTTGATCATCAAGTCGTGCAATATTTATATCCTGACCAATTTCGATATTATAAATACGACGACGAAGTCCGTTCATCAATCGAAGGTCATTTGAATTGATTTCGATGACGTCCAGTGCATTTTGAGCTTTAATTTGCGCATTATCACCTCTGAAGTCTGTCGAATTTGATTTGTGGCTTATCTTGATTTATGACACATATGTGGAGATCAACAAATGCCCCCAACAAATGTGATTCTTGCATAGAGTGCGTCACATTTTTTGAAAATTGGTTGACCATTTGGGCTAGCCATAGAACTTGGAACATTTCAGATTTGATTGCGATAGCTTATGAAACTTTGAAAGGATTTATCATTAGTATGCTACCTTATTCAGGACATGCTAAATGACGGGCTTGACTGATTTGTCATAATCAACTTGTCGGTTAGAGAAGAGTTCTTACACCATCTACCCTCTTGATAGCTTTTGAAGATCTCTTTCTTTTATGTCATTACATTTGTGTCTTCTCACCCACTTTGGTTGAGTTTGATGGAGAAATTTGTCTGCTTATTTTGATGAAGGACTTCGTTAGGGAAACAGTTTATCCATGCTTGATCGAATTTGAAATTCCTTTTATCCTAGCTTTAAGCATGACAACTTAATGAAGGATTGATCTGATTTATCTATATTGACTTATCAGGAAGTGTATGTATGTCATGAACCCTATGCTTACTGTTTTGATGGATTCGTTGAAGGATACATACATACGACCTAGCCTTCCGGCTTATATAGGGTCAATGTTGAGTTATTAGACTAGCAACGTGTGCTTTAACAGACTGAATAACTACAAAAATTTTTTAGTTCAGCCATCGGCTTTGTATGAACTATGGAATTGCTTCATCGGTCCTGTGCTTTATGCTTTGATGGACTTGATGAGGAGATAGGTTTTGATATGTGTTTTGAGCTTGATCAGATCATTTGAGAATAGATTGAAATATCACCCTGTAGGTAATATAAAGATTGATTTGAGGTAGCCCTGAATTGAGTGTTTTCCCATATTGTCCTTTTTCTTACAGCTTGTTGAGTGAGGAGAGCATCAGCAACTCGATCATATTTGGGCAGTTCGACCTTTAGAACATACTCAAGTCTTCAACTTTAAGCTATAGTTGGTTGGTGGTTTTGTCATCAGATTAATGAACGGGGCTCTTTCACTGCGGCCTTTTCTTGTGGCTTATTGAGTGAGGAGAGCATCAACAACTCAGCCATTTGTGGGCTTGTTGAGTCCAACCTTTAGAACCCATCCGTGTCTTAGACTTTAGGATATAGAGGTTGATGTTTCTCCAACCTAATTGATTGAAGCTTCCGAAATCAGGAGTTCTTCTGACTTGATCTCCAGAATTTGGCAAATCTGGAAGATAAATTTTTTGATATTTAGGGTTATCTTTTCATGCATAGAAATAGATTCTTTTTGTTCCTGCAAGACTCTGCAACTTAACAATAACCATTATGGATATATCCAGGGATTTTGACGTAAAGCTCGATGTCAACCTGAATAAGAATATATTTGAGGATCTTGTCTTATGGCACGATATCAACTCAAATAAACTTGATATAAACTAAAAAAATGCCCCCTGTCTTGCAAGGAAAATTCTAGAGTACATTTAAGAGAAATTTTAATATGAAAATACACAAATACATCAATATTTGAATTGATATACTCTAAAGAGATTTTAACATACAACATTGATTTTATCTGTATATAAAAATCTAAAAATTCCTCTTATGTAACAGGAGAATTTTTATGAAAAAGTTCTTCATCTAGAGTATGTTTATTTAGGGATCTCGGCATGAAGCACAATGTCTACCTAAATAAATATACTAAAATAAATGCCCCCTGTCTTGTAAGTGAATTTTTATTGTACCTCGAGAATGTGGTCGTCAAGTATAGTATTTTTTTCAAGTATCGACCATTAATTGGGGGTATTGGTCTTTCACCCTTTAGGTCGATGAGTTGGTATGCCCCTCCTTGGTATACCTTTTCAATGACAAAAGGGTCTTCCCAATTAGCTCGAATTTGCCACCGAATTTTTGATTAGGGAAAATTGATCTTCTCAGCACTAGAACTAATTCTCCTTTTTTGGAATGTTCGGGATCGCACCGTATAGTCAAATCCCTGGACATCTTTGCTCGATAAACTTTCAAAATTTGTTGAGCTTGGAGCCTAACTTTGTCAAGCGCGTCAAGCTCTTCCGTCCATAGATGGGCATTCTCATCTTGAGTTAAATTATTTTGAATGGCTACTCAGAGTGAAAGTAGTTCAACTTCAAGTGACAAGACTGCTTCAGCTCCAAATACTAGTGCATAATGAGTGAATTTTATAGGAGTATAGTCCAGATGTCATGCTATCATCTTTCTATAAGGCAATTTCACTTCAAGGCTCTAGCCTCCAAATTTGCTTATCTTTTTACCGAAACCCCTAGTGGTCCAAGTGTCACACCTCGATGCTCACCGTACAGGACTTGGATTGGTTGACATCTTATCAGGGTTGTTGGAGGAGGTCTCCTTGAAGGAGCAACTCTAGCCTCCGTGATGACTGGACTTTGATATTTTTGTTTATCAGTCCTTTCTCCTTAGTAACTTTGAGGATCTGATGCACTCTTGCATATATAGTTTCAAGTTTCCTCACTTGAGAAGTTGGAACCTAACGTTGTCGCATCTAGAAGGACTCTTTGATTTGATAAGTAAAGCTATTCCACTTTATCCATCTTAGGCTATCAAACCTGTTATGGTTTGGAATGCTCACTAGTCACTTCTAGTTCACAACTGGTTGTATAATTTTTTACTTGAATAATGGCTGTTGAGCACGTAGTTCAGCATTTCTCTTTCTCTACTGTCTCTTGGTTAGCTTGCTTCCAAATGAAGAAGCTCTTACATCACAACTTTTTTCTCGAGGGTTTGGCCTCCATATTTATTTTTCTTTCTACCAGGACCTTTCGGTAACGGATTCCCTAACACGTGGTTCAGGTGTCACGCCCCATGCTCACCGTGTAGAAATTACTTAGGACGGTCTTGTGCTCTTACTACCATTGATTGTAGCTTTTGTAGTGGAGCATTTTTGACTTCTTTGATAATTAACATTTGATACCTATTTTCATAAGATATTTTTTCTTAACAACTTTTAGAACTCTATGTGCTCGAGTAGATAGAGTTTCACGTTGTTTCTTGAGGAAAGGTTGAAGCCATTTGTTGAGCCAAAATACCATTTAACATTACCGGTTTATTCACTTTTCCCATCTCAAAATTTTAAATTTATTGTAAGGTGAAAATACTCGCTTCTGGTTGTAAGGTTAGTTGTATGACTTGTAATTTAGACAACAACTATTGAGCTCGCAGTTTAGTGCTTCTTCTCCTTTGCCTTTTACTCAATTTTTCTCTAGAATGAGGCTTCGTACATTCCTAGTGCAAAGGTTTAACCAGCGGGGTTGTCCGCTTTTGGCCCCGCCAGGTCACCAGCCGCTACATTAGCCCTGCGTGGCCGCCACGTCGCGGCCGCTTACGTGGCCAGCGGCGCTTGCCACGTGTTGACGTGGCCGCCACGTGGCACGCCCTTCGTGATGGCGTGGACGTGGCCGTGGCGTGGCCATACGTCTGACGTGGCGATGAGGTGCATGACGTGGCCGCGCACCGTGCGCGCTGACGCGACCGCACCGACGTTCGCGGAGGACCTCCAGCGGCGGCGTCTTGGCGAGCTTCGCCCGTCGCAGCGCCGTGCGCTTCTGAACCTCAGGCATCCGCTGAGCCATGGTCCGACTGAAAACTTAGTAAGTGTCGAAGAGGTCCATAACCTCAAAATATCACACACACATACTTATCGCATTTTGCGATGCGTCGACAAAGTTATAATATTATCGCATTCGATTTGTTCTCAAATCGCGCGGTTGATGGACTCTCAATTTTCATTTTTATTTTCAAGTATTTGACATATATTTTTGGATGGAGAATCATCACCCAAAATAGCCGATACATCCTCGAAAATTAATCATTCGACGAATCTCAGGCATTTTATTAATTTTAGAGGATCTCAGGTGACGGATCTATCCATGTCAAAACTTGAAAATAGCAATGAATCATCAATGATTTGAAAAACAAATCTTTAATACTTCTGTAAAACTGGCTAAATAAGCGTATAATATATTTGAGTTATGAACCTCTTGAACACTGAAGATTCCGGCTTCGGCATGGCGCCATGGCGCCCTGACAGGCCCAGCGGCATGGCGGCGGCGCCCAGCGGCGCGCCTGCGGAGGTCCCTCCGAGTCGCGGTGCGGGTCGCGGCGGTGCGGCAGGTGTGGGTGCAGCCACCTCGCCACCTCGCATCGCTGCGGCACCAGGCGCCACCGCGCATGCGTCGCCCAATAGCATGGCTATGGCTCAATAACGATCGAGGGATGGCTGGGCGTCAGATGGGAGTGGTTGGAGTTTTCCACGAATTTACAAGCACGCCACTCCCAAAATCTATAAATAGCTTCATTCTTACCTTGAAAGGATCGGAATCGATTTGCGGCAGCTCGAGACCATCGGCGACCTTGACGCGATCATCATCCGGTGCCGCATCTGCGAAGATCGGGGCTCGCAGGAGATCGCCTCAGGGGGACTAGAAAAGACAATTCACGCTCCTTTCTCCTGAAGATCAAGAGGTTTCTCTCGGAAGATCAGTTCCCGCCGCTTCTTGGGAAACTTCTCCCTTGGGTTGGAGTTGACCGATATTGCTCGGAATATTGTTTCCGCCCCTGTAAACACCTTCTTCTCAGAACGAAAGCGACTTGTATCTTTTGAACACATAGTGAAAGTTCTGTTGGGCAGGCCAGTGGTTTTAACGGGTTTTCCGTATAACCCTGTGTTCATATCCCACCTTGTGTGTTGGATAATTTTTGAGTTCTGACGGATCTCGTCTACCGGAATAAAATTCTCTAGCACGCAACATAGATATATAATTATTGATGTGGATATACTCTTCATTTCAGGCCAATAAAACACCCATCGATTGAATAAATTTTTTTAATGAATAATCACGGTTCCTCACATAAAATATATTCAATTTATTAATTTGATTTTTTTTTCTTTCAATGATTCTTGAATATAAGAGTCGTCTTAGCAATTGGTGGCTACCAAATTCCTATCTCTTTGGAAATCATATAAAGGTCGTTCTCTGTTCTGGAAGAAGCTCTCTTCTTTTGCCTTCTTTATCAAATCTAAACTAAGTTTAGCCATTGGCAATCAGGGCCGCTAAGATCAGTTATTTGGTCCCTTTGCATTAAACTTCATAAATGCAGATGAAAAAGAAGCTGTTAGCTTTATCATTAATAATAGCACTTGGAGCTCCTCGCTTTTTCTTAAACCCTAAACCCTAATTTAAGCATCCCGATTGGTCAACTGGCTGGAAACTTGTGTTCAAAACCTTTTTCTGGGATTTGTATGCAAACTCTCCTGTAGCTGACTGCATGCCGCCATTTGGCATCCAAATGGTTAACAAAAATATCTATATAATATAGCATCATGTCGCTGACTGCATGCCGCCATTTGTAGAGAAGTTATTATGTGCGGAGACTCGATATTGTTTTACATTCACTTTTGAATAATATAACATCATATAATATTTAATAAATACATATTTTATATATATTGATTATAAAATATTATATATTATTGCATATTAACGTAATATTAATTACATAATAATACATAATATCTAAATACATAAAAAATATAACACTTTTTAGCTAATACATAATAGTTATATATAGTTGAGTATCATATGATACTATATTATTGAAGTCTGAATATAAAAGCTACAACTTTCACATTCAGACTTTACACGTAATAATTTTTCTCATTGATGAAAAGAAGGACTTAAGGCCACTCTTGATTTGCTTATTTGAAATTAGAAAAATATGATTTTAAAATGAAAACTTTACTAGGGGTGATTCAGGCACCCTTTTTATTTCCTTCTTTATTTTGTATTTGTTTTGTTTATTTTATTTGTTAAAATGAAAATATATTGTACTTAAACATTTTTTTTAAATAAAAGGTAAAAAAGACACAATTGCGATAAAATCACACTCAATTTATTTATAAGTAAATAACAAAACAAATTTGTTGGCATGAAAATAAAGGATTTCATCATTGATTTGGGCTTTGTCCAAGTCGATATGAATTTATGGATTTCGATCATTATTTGTTTAGTATTTTACTATTATGATTTGTCAAATAACTGAACAAATATAATTTTTTTGAATAATTACATTCTATAATAACATAATGTCGTCTTAATTACCTAAGTGATAGACATTTATAACCTTCTAGTATTATTCCTTCTTCTTCTTGCTTGGCCTGCCGCCTGGAATTGTTTATTTTTTATTGAAGTCATATTTTTAGAAACTATAAAAAATAAATAAATAAATATATTTCTAAAATTTGAAAATTATTAGATTAATTTCAAAAACTAAAAAATAAATAAATTTTATTATACTCTTCAATCCATTTTTTAAACAAATAAAATAAAACGTTATCCTAAAAATTATTTATAACATATTCTTACTAGCCACGAAGTTACAATATTTCTGTAGTGCTATAAATTAATATAATTTTATTATCTAAAAACGGCTCTAAAATAATATTTTCATTTTACACCTAAAATAAATAAAAAAAGTAAATCTATATTTTTATCTCCATAGAAACAAATAAGCATAAGCGACATCTGCATACTCGAAGAGCAGTATATCAAATTCAAAATTGAAATAAATAAAAAATTACTTAACCATTATAAAACAAGGCTAAAAACAAAAGAGTGTTCAGCTCTTGATTAAGTCATACCATATTAGACCACGCTTGCCTGCTCATCTCTTCCACCCGTCCCTCAAACACGCCATTAATCACAATTATAAACTCGCAGTCGGCCTTATACTCTCAGCATTATCCGTCACCCACACCGTAAAAGCAATGGGCAAGTACGCCCGGGATGAGGAGGACGAGGAGACGATCTCCTTCGCCCACATGGCCTGTCAGGTGTCACCCTCGCCGGAGACCAGTCGGAATCCTTCCCCTCCCGGCAACCCCTTCTTCGAGTTCCGCCCCTCCCCTGAACTCTCCTACCCTTCTTCGCCGGCGGATCTCCTCTTCTCAAATGGCCTCCTCCTTCCTCGTTCCCTACCGCCGGAAACTGGCGAGGTCGCCCGCCGGCGATGCCTCAAGGAGGCCCCACGGAGGCAGCCGGAAGCTGACGATGTCGACGTCGAAGAGGGTTTCTTTCCAACTGGTCACTGTTACAAATTCAATCTACGATCGCACTTTGTTTTCTAAATTATGATTAAAGTTAATAAATTTACTCAAATTTATTTCAAATTTTCATTTTGCAAGAAATATGACTGCTTATGGCAGATAATTTCAGATGCTAACTATAAAAATCATTTCATTTAATGTTATATAGATAGAGTTATCTAGATGATGTAATTTTTAAAAACAGCAATTTATTTAACAATTTTATAGAATGATATATTAATTTCTAAAATTACTTCTATATATCACAAAATTTTATTCATTTATATCTAAATTTCATTAGTTATTTATATAATATTATATTATTTTAATCATATTCAAATGTATATATAAAATAAATATTTTGTTTTTAAAAGTTAATATTAATGATAGTTTTTATAATTTAAAATTTTAGTTATTGTATCAAATTATAAGTATCGGATATTATACAAAAGAATTAGATAATATATATATGTACATAAATCCCTCAATTATTTAACAGTTGTGTAGAAAATAATTAGATATTTGATTCAGTATTACATATTATATAATCTAAAACAATCAACAAAATATAACTCAAAATTCTATCAATGATGTAGATGGAAGCAGGGTCGCCGCCGGCGATCCCCGAAGGGCCAATCCAACAATCAAGGAACGGGAGCCGCCATGTCCGGCCGGTGGCGCCGCCAGCGAAGAAGGAGGCGGAGCGGCGACGGGGTATGTTCGGGTATTTTAAGACGGCCTGCAGAGAGTGCCATGCATGGGAGCCTTCAAGCCAGGTCATGGAGATGAAGCCATTAACGGGTTGCAGCATAAGCACTTATAATTATAATGGGAAAATAAATCGCATTGCTCGCCCAACCCTGATCAGCATCCAGCGAGGAAATTCCAAAAAATAGTAAGACAATCTCATTGAAAATTACATTAAATTAAATCCTGAGTTTCTGATAAAAAAAATTTGAAGTGCAGCTTTACTATTCATAAATATTAAAGTAATTTTTTATAAACATCGACAATGATAATTATCTAATATTGTCTGATAGTAAAAAAAGAGTCGTTGTTCTAAATTTTATATTTTAAAAAATATTTAGAAAATTTATGTATTTATATATACAACACCTAAAATTTAATATTTAGAAATATACCATTTTTTTAATGTAAAAACACGTTATGTTTTAAGAAATTAGTTAATAATTTAATATTTACATTTATTGGTAATGCTTTTCGGGTTTGCCAATTGTGATTTATTTGAGTCAGTCAATTTCGATTACCGAATATTTTTCTTTAACTATGCTTTGAAGAACGCTATATGTGATTTCTAATATAAATGTCGGACTTTTATTGTAAATTAATATTTTGTTTCATCCAAGTGCTCAAAATTTAATTAATTATTTATTGGTTCAGTTTAAAGCTCAATTTAAAAATACCATTATATGAAATTAAATTAGATTAAAAGATATAATTAATCTATTTATTTATGCATGAATAATTAATTTTTTTTATCTATCCATTTGTTCTTTTATAATTCTATATAATGATTTTTCTTCTGTTTATTGGCTTGGCTCCTTTCATTGAAAATGGTCATAAATATTTATCTAATTTTATTGTGCTTAAATTTGAAACAAATGTAAACGGTTGAAGTAACGGGCAATTAGCTGGTCAGCAAATTTGTCAAGCCACGTGGCAGACCAAGTCAGATTATTACTTGACTGTTCTTGTTTGTAACGGAAATAGGTAATTAAATTGCTAATTATTTAAAATGGAATTTGACGCCTTTAGACAGGTGCACAGTTATCTGAATAAATAATAATAGAACTCTTAAAAAAAATTTATTATCTAAAAAATTAAAATGAATATTAGAAAAAAATTTATTATAATAATATAGAAAACATTTTGTGTAAATACATCTTTACCCAAAAAAATAATAATAATAATAATTAGGATAGAGTTTGAAATCTATGAATCTATTTTATCGTGAGTGCAATATATACTATTTTATATTACATTAAAATAAAAAAATTTAAGACTCATTCTGATAAAAATATAATCAAGATATCTGTCCTAATTCTTTTAATTTATTTTTATGAGAATAATATTATTTAATCATATTTTTATATCGCATGGCATATTATTAATTTAATTCAGAAAACTCTAAGATGGAGGGAGATAAATTGCGTCTAATACATTTCGGTCCATTAATTTCAGGCACTCTCGAATTATGTCATTTAATTAATAATAAAAACAAAGAATACCACTATTTTTTACATTAAATTATAGATAACTTAATATGCCTTTGTTTAATTATTTTATTAGATAATATACGAAAAATATCGAATGAAACAAATTTAGGGGAAAAAAAATTAACTGTTTTCCTTAACCTCTTATTTTGCTCATATGTAGAAAAAGAAAGCAATATGGATCAAAAAAGCTATGGGCTGATACAGAAAGCCCAACAATTGTTCGATGTACTACAAGAGCGCCCGTGGGCTAGTACTGACGTCTGGACCCTTTGAATGACGAGCATATTTTTTTGTTTGGGCCGAAGAGCTGAGATCCTATGGCTAACTCTTTGTTAAATATAATTGTATTGGAGATATTCTTTTTGTTGTGCTAAATAAATTAAAATAATCATATCGTACTCATATGTAGGGCTGTGCACTAGTCGGTTCAAATCAAAAAATCGAATCGAACCGATGTAATTTAGTTAGTTTGATTCGATTTTAAATCTCTTATTTTTGATTATAAAATGTTATTTATATTTTTTTAGTTGGTTTTTTTAAAAAAAAAATTAGATAAACGGAATAAACTGAATAAATCAAAATTAGTTAAAAAGTCAAATATAAATATACAATTTTGATTATAAATGCTTTTATTTGTATAGATTTATAGATTTTAATTGATTAAGAAATTTTTAATATATAAAATTTATTAGATTATTTTAATTAATTAGTTCATTAAAAATATTTTATTTTTATTTTTTATATCTTATTAGGTTTAATAACCAAACCGAATAAAGCGAATTATAATTCGGTTTGGTTGGATTATTTATATATGTTATTTGGATGGTTGGTATTTTAAATTATTTGATTCGGTTTATTTGGTTTAATAAAAATTGATCAAAGCCAAATGAATCTTTTCCCTACAATGGAGAAACATAATTTGCTCCATTGCTCATTATGCCTACGAGTCAAAAGAAAAAATGTATTGTAAGCTTTTAAGAAAATAATTATTATATAATTAATTGAATAATAAATAATATTAATTCAATTAACATAAAAAAGTTTTTTGTAAAAGTTTTTTTAACTCGAGGCAGTATATAAATGATAGTATATAAATTATAAATTATAATCACACGTTTATGAATTATATGAATAAAACTTTTAGTATTAATCATATTTATTTAAAAAGTGAATTAATAGATCTTTCGGTCATCATTTTTTATAATTTCATAAAATAGGTTTGGATAATCATTATACGTACTTATTCTCTGATGGTATCCTAATTATTTGAAATCTTTTTTATATCTTCAATTTTTTTAAAATTTTATTGAATGTTGAATGGGTTATTAAATTTATTATTCATAAATTATTTTAACAACTCGGTTATAGTATCTTAAATATATCATTATTTTCTCCTAATCTTTCAAAATTAATTTTATCAATCTATCTAATAAGCATTTTCTTACCATTCATTATTGATAAATCACATAAAAATTTATTAGATCAAACACAAATTTCAAAGAAATAATATATTAAAATTTTAAAATTAAATTATATATTATTTAAATTATGATCTTAATTGAATATCTTGGCGAGGCGAATCATATCAGAATAGATCGATTTGAGTTCAAATAAGATCACATCAAGCTCCATATGTGTAATTAAAAACTTTAAGATGTTGATTAAATAATCAAATAATCTTCAAATCTAGTGTGCTTATAGTCGAATCGAGTAGCTTGATTATAGGAATCCAATAAGTCCAAGATCACTCAATCAAAAGTCATTAAGATACTTAAATAATCAAAATTTATTTGCGATCAAGGGCATCAACATAGATCGTCCGATGAAATATTTTGTGATTTTAGATTAAATTGTGAAAATATCCATCACAAAATTCTACAAATTAAACTTTATGGTCACCATGAAAAAGGGAGCCAAAGAAGATTTAGAAGAGAGGTGAAGAGTTCAGTTAGACGCTTAAAGTCATTTTACCACCAACAATCATGATCCACCTTCAACACTCATAGCCGACCACGACAAGTAACTGTTATTGCTTGACTACCATCATACTGCTATTATAATATTATTTTAAAATTATGTTATTTGATTTTTATATAAGATTTTGTAATATCATCTCTTTCTTGGGAGATGAGTAAACTTTTGTAACTCAAATATATAGTGGATTATATAAATGAGATATCTCGTGATTTTTTTATCTTTTTTTAAGCTTTTTGACGTTAAATCCTCGCATTTCACGTACTCTCTAATTATATATATATATATATATATATATATATATATATATATATATATATATATATATATTTATGTAAAATATAGACTCAAAATTTTAACTCTATCGGCGTGAATTTTTTGACATTCAATAATTATAAGGTATGTTTATATCAGGATCAGGAAATTTTTTTTGGAGACAATAAAATAATGAATAATTTATTTTATATAAAATTAAAAATCAAAACATCTCATATAATAAAATAAAGAAATCAAACCTTGCAATAACATAAATTTTTTTTACATTACATACCATTTATAACTTCTCCCTCCGAGTCTTCATATTTTGAAAGCATTGTACAATCAATTCCTTATTAATTTTTTGTACAATCAATTTTGTACAATCAATTTTTTTTATACAATCAATTTTTTTTATACAATCAATTTTTTGTACTATTTATAACTTCTCCCTCCGAGTTTTCATATTAGTTTTTGTACAATCAATTTTTTTTTATCAGAGAAAGAATTCATGGATTCGTAGCATACGTAAAAGTAATTTAGTATTGGCCTCATCAAATCATTATTGAGCTCACGAGTTCCATATCGATATGAGAATAAAATAACTGTTGATAATAGTGTAAATTTGTGATTCCTTTGATATCTTCGATCTTTCAGATAATAAATCTTTTTTCATAAATATCATTTTCTCTTAAATATATTAACTTCACAAATATTCACAAATATTATTTGCTTTTTTTAAAGTCACATAACATATATCTTTTTGTCATAATATGTGATGATTGAAAAAACTCAAAACAATTGAATCAAATTCATTTTTGTGTTTAAATCATCTTACAATTATATCAAGAATCTATAATAGATCTAAATAAAATAAAGTATATATAAATAATAATGTATCTAACAATCTCCCAAGGGTTATTTCCATTTAAACCTACCATCTTGTTTCTCTCTCCTTCCAAGACTTTTAATTGTCATTATTAAAAATATAAAATATGATTTTAGAGAAGTCTAATTGTAATTGATAAAGCAAAGCGATTGAATGTAATAATTTGAATCCTTAACATAAAGAAACACCAATCAATTGTGCACATAATGTTGTCCCTTCGATTTTGATCGAATATATTCTATAAGAAAATGCAATGTGTTGATCGATTCATTAAATCTTATTTTCTTCGACAATATTGAGCACTATTAAGCTAATATGAACTTCAAATCTTTATTTTTTTTTTTCAATTTTAAATTTTTATTATCAAAACTATCACCACTTCCGATATCGTCTATAAAGATAACAAAATAAATAATATGCTGCATCTTTTACAATACTGTACTCTTACCAACCTTTATATTCATCAAATCATTTTGAATTAAATCTACGCAACTTATTTCCAATTTGTGTTTGAGGAAATTCATGATCACGAGATTGACATGGTCCTTTTTGAAGATATGCTCTTCTAACTCTATTACAGTCATTAAGATGATACTCTAAAATTTTTCTTCTTAATCCAGGATCTGCTATAATATCTTACGTTGAATTATTGCACTTGTTTAGATTTTGTATTACTACTTTCACCATAATAAGATGTGAATAATTGGACTCATATTGTTGATCTTTCTTTTAAAATATCATATCTAATTAAGAACATATTAAAATATTGATGTAAAGTCTTGAAGATTAATATGCATAAAAAATGAGAAGACATGCTTTCGAACATATTTCAAAAAATAAAATAAAGGCACACTTTCGGCCTTTTTGGAAAAAATAATTTCTTAAAATAAAGGCTCACAGTCGGCCTATACCTAAAAAAATAAATCAATAGTATTTTTTAATAAAGACACATCGTCGACCTTTATTAAGAAATAATAAATCAATAAATTTTCAAAAAAAGGCAGATTTTCGGCCTTTATTAAATAAAAAATATTCACATAACTTAATTGATTGTGAAGGCTTGAGAGAAATATTTAAATGTTACGTTCTTCAAAATCACATAACATAAAGCGTATAAGTAGCGATTAAATATACATATATATATATATATATATATATATATATATATATATATATATATATATATATATATATATATATATATATATATATATATATATATATATATATATATATATATTAATGCAAGGTATGTGTAAGTTGAAAAAATGAATGATAGTTAATATTTTCATAAACATACATAGCACAAAATAAAACTTAAGTTGATTCAGCTAAAAAGAAATTTAACTTTAATTTTCCATATGTAATTATTTGATAAACTAAATATTAACACAGACTGGAACAAATCAACTCAAACTCTCAATCCTAAAAAGATATTTCTCGCTATATGCAAGAAAGATTAAGCACAAATAACATCAGAATCATTATCCACCACTTAGAGTAATAGAAATGCAAAAAAAGAAAAAAAAAAAAAAGAAAGAAAGAAACGACTTTCCTACGTATCGAAAAGAAACTTTGAGGAAAAGAAACTCGATTTCCAAAAAAAGGAAAACTAGCAATCAAATCGAAAAGAGAAGAAAAGCTACAAATCGAAATTCAAAAGATACAAAGGCAACAAAATGAGAAAGAAATAAAAAGGAGAGATGTTCTTGGCTATCTCTCAAATGCCTTCATGGGATTCAGAGAAGCAGAAGCGCGTCGATCAATAGACAACAAACCATCGAAAAAAGTCAGCTAACGAAAGGCTTCAAAATAGAAAAAAAATGAAGAAAACAAAAGACCTAATTCGACCCCTTTCAAAATCGAAACATCAAGTTCTCTTTGATTTTTGATTAATTAATCACAAGTTTACAACACAATATCAAATAACCTAAAATCAATAACCGAACATAGTTGAGAACATATGATATTGACTAACGTAACAGCGGCAAATCGAAATCAAACAAAACCTAGCAAGTAAATAAAAAATGATCGGACTTCAGAATTCAAAACAAATTATTTCAAAGATCAAACAACAGAGTGAGTGAGAGAATAAGAGAGCACCTGAAGAGCAAAGGATGGAAAAGATCTCAGCTTTCTCACCAAAGTAAACGAAGAAGGATGAAAGCAGATATAAATAAGGAAGCAGGAATGAATGGTAGAGGAGGGAGGAAAGGCAGAGGAGGGTTTGAAAATTGGAATGACGAGGGTTCATAATTCTAATCCCTTGATTAGTGTAGTGGGGCAGTGGGGCACGTGCCCCAGTGCCACACTAGCTTCAACTGTTTATATGTTCAAAAGCACATCTAAAAAAATAATTTTAATGACAATTAAAAATATAAAACAAAAAATTAATACTTAATTAATTATATTTTTCTAAATAATTTGTTATTATAATTCAAAATAATAATAATGCGATCATAACAGATAAAGCACTTTTAATACGCGTCAGCCGGATGCGTATAATAGGCCTACCATTGCACATCATCATAGCATTAATTAGATCATGCAGCCACTGTATTAGCGACACTTGGAGTAAGCTATCTGGCATTGCAGGATTGAACGAACGAACCCGGTTTGTCCAATGACTAGTCTGGCCTGATTAGGACGAGCACGATTTATTATAATTATTGCATTTTAGAAATTTATAGCAAGACGAGTATCATTTTTTTTTTACCTTTGTGTTGCATAAAATATTATATGTATAAATAAGATGAAATTTTAAATAGTAATATAATGAGAGATAAAATTTATAGTATGATTAGTAAGATTAGATGATAGTGATTAGTGAGGATTAATGATATGATCATAAAAATTAGTTGATAACGTGTGATGTTAATAGAGTCATTAGAAGCATTGATATTAGGTTAATAGAAATTTACGGAGACTAATAATGACTGTTAAAAAATAATGATTGTCGAGAGTTGATAGTGCTGATTGGAGCGAGATGCGATAATGATTGTTAGTATTGATCGTTGCCATTGATTGATTGGGAGAGCTGTAAAATTCTTCGAAATTGACAGACTATTTTTAAGTATTTTATTGTGCTACTTAGAATTTTATTTAAAATCATAAATCATATATGCGACGCCTAAAAATGACACCCCTTCAATATTGATATTTTTTAGCATATAAGTATTTATAATTGAGTAATCTCAATTTCATTGCATTTGTTTCAATAAAATACACATTTTCAACAATAAATTTACTATAAAAGTTTAATCATAAATTTAATTTTAAAATTCTTATTTCAAATATAAATCAAGATATTTACTTACTTTGATGAAGTTTCTCACAACACAATAACAATGATTTTGTTAGATTGCTTGAAATTAGAAATTAAGCATCAAAATTAAAAATGTATGTTAAGTCATTATTTAATTAGATATAATTAGATACTAACATCAATTTTAAATTTCATAAAATTCTTCAAAAATTTTAGTTATCTTATTAATCTTTGTGGATTCAAAATCTTGCATCTCTTTATTAGATGTAAAATGTTGTTATCTAAGCCATTAATATTAACTATGACTTAGAGAGAGTTACTTAACAAAATAAAATAATATCCATTTTTTTTTCATACTATGCTTATTTTGTTTTTATTTCAATTAATGAGAGTGCATGATGATAAAATTTCATCCTTAACTATATTGATTTCGTAATAGGCAAAGTGCATTCATTAAATAAGAGATGAAAGTGCTTGAGATTGATAAATAATTTATTCTTATATATGTTAAAATATTCACTTTTCTATATTTTTTCATATTAAATATTAAATTGAGGTCTATTTTATTTAGATGATATCATAAAAAGAAGATATTATAATATAATTTTTTATTTGAGAAATATTTAATTTAGCAACATAAATAAAAATAATAATTTTTTTTTTTATTTTTATGACTATTGAAGTTTTACACTGAAAATTATTTCGAGGAGCTATTTGAAAGGAAATATTTTGAATGTAAAGTAAAAGTAAATCTGAGTTTTAATTTTCTTTGTGTTTTATTATCAGTAAAATTCTAAAGTAAATATAATGTATTTAGAATAAATTACAAGGGTTATTTTTAGTGTAATTGAAATTCACTTGATTTGAGCGAATTTTAATTCCACCCGACCGTCAAATATGGCCAGCCCGCCGCCACCGAATTTTGGCCAGCCTTACGCTCTCTTGACCATCGCGTCGACGCCCTACGCCAGAGTATACTCGTTCAAAATATTCAAAATAATTTACATTATATTTATTTTATCAAACAAAAAAAAATAAACTTATTTTTTTATAAAATTTTCAATCAAATAATCTAAAATAATTTAAATATATTATATTTCTTTTGTATTATATTCTTTTTATATTATATTTCTTTTTCTCACAACAAACAACCCTTTATTTATTTATTTATTTATTTTGCACGGCTTAGGATTGCGTGTCATTTGTAGTTATGGATCCACAAAAGCGAGAGACGGATGGGAGCTCGTAGGGCTTTTAAATACGGAACATTTCTACTGTTTGTTGACTGGTTCGTGTTCATTTAAATCATTTATCTTCCAAGAATTATCTTTTCTTCGTTCATTGGGACACTAATC
This sequence comes from Cymbidium sinense, assembly GCA_021442155.1. Lineage (NCBI taxonomy): Eukaryota > Viridiplantae > Streptophyta > Magnoliopsida > Asparagales > Orchidaceae > Cymbidium > Cymbidium sinense. Next base: position 54,323,410 of record CM038225.1, on the reverse strand, counting down.
CCTTGAGGAAGTTGTATTTTAGAGTAACATTTTTTTATAAAACTGTTAAGACTTTTTAAACAAAATCAAATTAAAAACTAAGTCATGGTGTATAAATATTTAATGAAGTTGGTCAATAAAAATTTCTCAATATATATATATATATATATATATATATATATATATATATATATATATATATATGTTTGGTCCACTAATAAAAAATAAGATTGAAATAAATTTTAATTTTTTTTCTAAAAATGTGGTATTACTCAAATTTGTTTGGTGTTCAAATAGAAATATAATATTATCCGTGTACATAAAAAAAAATTTAATTATCAAAAATATTTGAGCAATGCAAAGTCATAGGGACAATAAACTAATTTATGTTATCCACAATTATGCAAATTAAATATGACAACATAAATTGTCAAGCTAATTTGTTAGCAATCACTGCTAACAAATTAGATTAATCTAAATTTATTCAAATGAAATTTATTTCGAAGCTAATACAATTTTTTTCAAGACTTTTACCAACAAATAAAATAGCAAATAAGAAAAATGATGCATTTGCACCTTGTTGGATAAAGGAAGATTGGAGACTAAATATACACATAATGGTTTTAAAATATTATGATCATTTGTAGGGCTTTTAAATGAGATTGAAAAGTATAATTTGTTGTTGATGAGTTAAAAGTCGTCATTTGTATGGTATCGTATTAAATATTTATAGTTATCACAGGCGAAGATTTGAACATGAGCTAACTAAATGGGTCATGAAGTTACTGAAAATGACAAATATCAGCATACAATGATACTTCGCTCAAGTTTTAGATGAAATAAGCCTTAAAACGTCAAGCAATAAAGCACTTACTATATTTCCATTTAGCTTAATCCATGATAGAAGATAGCTATATACTTGAGGGATGATTGGTTAAAAACATAAAGGACAATGAAAGCAGCCAAAAGTTTCACAAATAGTAATATATTTTCTCTTCTTAAAGAAATTCAATCATTACCATTTTAAATTTTGAAGAGGTCTTACTTATTAGTCTTTAGAAAAGCAGGTTGTGGTTGAGTGAAAGTTCATCTTAAGCGTACTTTATAAAATCCGTAGCCTTGGGTATTTAAAAAAAAGCTTAATTTTAACGTAGAAAACCTCGAAAAACCATGGGACTTAGGTAAAATCAATCACTATATGTATCAGAGTACAAAATCTTCCGATAATGAATTCAATTGTATATGAGAAAAAGAAACAATATATGCGCGGTGGTATGATTCTTGGTGGTAGTAGATGATGGTGAAACAACGGAACAACGGCCGAAGGTCGTCATGATGGAACGGCAGAGATTGGACGGATCGGCGGTGGTTGTGGTCAGTAATTGAGAGATTATCTTAGAGGATCTTGACTTTAGAGCTCTCTCCTCCCTCTTGCTTTTTCTCAATGAAGAATGAGAGCTATTTATAGATTGGAAGAGTGGCGTCTGTACAAAAATCCACTCCTCTCCATCTGATGGCTCATGATGATTCCTTTGATCATATGATGTATTTTATGTATTTAAATATTCAATGAAATTCAATTATGAGATCTTGGGTTTGTTAGATCCCGCCATTCGAGCTCGATTTATTATAAACACTTCATATTTGAGAACTTTTAAAAATTTAACGATGTGCCAAAGTTTAATGATATTTTAAGTCTTGATCTCAGGTTTGATTTCGATCACAACTTAGCAAGATTCGTCACTAGTATTTTAAGTGTCATATCATTACTATATCTTTATCAATAAATAGATAATTGAGCCATTAAATAAACTGAATTTCAATTCAATTATTTTTTTTTAAAATGAGTGAAGCTTTACTTTATTAAAGAATTATTTTTATATTTATTTTTTTATTGTTAGGTATGAAAGCTTAAATTGCATGTGATAATTCTCAGATAAGAAAAATAAAAAAAATAAAAATAAAAAGCCCAGCCAATAGCATAGAAACAGGCAGACTGAAGCTTAGGAATTTTGCTAAGTCTCTCTCAACTTTTGTGTTGCTCATAAGCAGAGGGACTTTTGTCTGAGGGGATTTCTTAAGCCTTGCGTGCCGTGTGGAGTTAATGGTCACTAAAGTGAGGGACAGATGGAGGCCTAATCATTCCCAGCTGGGGACATTTCAAACATTTGTTGAGCTGTTCCTATTCTATGTGAGTTGTCTGTCTATTAGCAAAATTTTTTTTTAATTAAATGAATTTTTTAAAATATTATTTTCTTGAAAAAATAAAGAAAATCATAACTTATCAATATTTTTATTATATAAATTAATAAAATTACCCTAAATAAAAATGCAAATCTCTCAAATTTAAATGATATATTTATTCATTATCATTTTTTTTGGGTATTACATTACACAGCATAAAATTTGATCCAATTTATTTGAATTTAAAATAAATTTGTTTTATAATATTATAAAAACTTGTTGATCTAGTTTAATTTATTTTCAGAGCCATAATAAAGCGAGTAAGTTGGAATTTTAATGCACATGATATATATATATATATATATATATATATATATATATATATATATATATATATAAGTTAATTATAACATGTAAATATTTTTTTTCTATATACATTAAACAAATTAAATTAAGGGATTATTTTTAAAATAAGCTTAGTCCTAATTGTAATTAGCAGTTTAGGCACGAAAAAATTTTTTTTAGAAAAATAGGCCTAGTCGTCCGTTTGACGGACGACTGGCGCTGATATAGGTCCACGTGGGCGCGACTGGTGACATTTTTTTTTTTTGGCGTGGTTTTAAAAACACGGGGAGAGAGAGAAAGCACGGAGAGAGAGAGAGAGAGAGAGAGAGAGAGAGAGAGAGAGCCGCAGGAGATTTTATTTTTATTAATTTTTTTAATTAATATAATTATTTAAAATATTTAAAATATTTAATTTAAAATATTTTTTTATAAAATATTTAATAACTAAATATTTATATATGTAGTTATTAATTTTTTAATTTATATATATATATATAATTTAATATATAATTTAAAAATATTTTTAATTATATATATAAATTTATAAATTTATTTAATATTTTTTAATAATTAATATAATTATTTAAAATATATAATTTTTATTAATTTTTGTTAATATATAATTTAAAAAACATTTAAAATATATAAATAAATAATTTTTTAATAAATAAATAAAGAAAGGAATAAATTATATAAATATTTTATAAATTATATAAATAAAGTAATTATATATATATATATATATAAATTTATTTAGTTATTTATATATTTAAATTATATAAATATTTTTAAGTTATATCAATAATTTAAAAATATTTAAAATATATAAATAAATAATTTTTAATAAATAAATAAATAAAGGAATAAATTATATAAATATTTTATAAAATTATATAAATAAAGTAATTTTATATATATATAAATATTTTTATTTAAATATATAAATAAAGTAATTTTATAAATATATAAATAAATAATTATAAATATTTTATTATTATTTGTTATTTTGATTTAACAGTTCACATCATTTATTATACTAAGAGCGTATATAGTCGTTGTTTTCATATACAATTCTGTAATCGTTATAGATTTTGTACCAAAAACATAGTTATCTTTTATTATAATAGTGATTTTTTCCTCTTTTCGAAGCTTTTCCAATAAAATTTTTTGGAGTTTTCTTATTCACACTTTAAATATTGTGTCTTTGGATTTAAACAATTTCGTAAACTTTACTCATTATTGGTTTTCTAAGCATAGCTTTGGTCGTGAAAATAATTCATAATTTATGTAACACTCTCGTTATGGATATATATACTAATAACATATCCAACTCCACTTTAACCAATCCCAACCAAGGGCCGACTACGCCTCCACGATAGGCATGACCCATCGGTTTGAATCTCTTTAGAAGAATTGTCCGCATGGAAGAGTCTCAAATGAGATGATCCGACTTTTGCAAGAACACCGCGACAAATACATCTTCCCAAGATCGATCGTTGGGTGGGAGGTCAAAATGCTAATCATTGACATTGAAGTTCCTCGTACCGAGTGATCGCGATCTCCTGACACTTAGTTACTCATCCATCATGCGACTGCTAATCCACTATTTATTGGTAGCTTGACATTCTCATCTGTTGACCACTCGTCATGTCATGCGTGCGATGGCTTAATGCAGAATTTCACGAGACAATCATCCTCCCCTCAGCGGTATGAGTCTTCACCTTTGCTATTCTTCAACATCCTATTCTCGTAGGTTTCAAGAGCATTGATTTATGATGGGGCCGACCCATATGAACATATCGACTATTACGGGACCATCATGCATATCCGTGAGCTCGACTGCTTTGCTTTGTCTTTCCTTACCCTCGAGACAAGCTGCACTTGGTTCACTCCCTTCCATGAAAATCCATCCATACCTTTGACGAACTCTTCAAGATTTTTGTAGAAAGTTCATTTGCGGAGGATCATTAAAGATTCCTCCCATCTCTCAAATTCAAAATGAGTGAATCACTTAAATACTTCAAGAGATTCTCCTCGGCTCATAAATATCAGGGGGCACGATTACTAAGAGGAGTTTTTCTTGGAGGCTCGTCTGGCTACTTCCACTAATGCGAGATCGGTCCTCTTATGCGACTTGGTTCAGGAAGCGAAATCTCGATGAAATTAATGCCCATCGAAAATAATTTGAACATTCCACAGGAAAATGTAAGAGTGCTCAAGAAAACGGTCAACAATCCCATCGAGAAGCAACAAAGGCGGTCATGATCTCCCTCCACGGCCTCATCAGCGATCAAACTACGATTGTACACGCCCGAACATCTCATGTTAACGTCACGTAGGTCATTGAGATGAAGAGACCATCAAGTGGCCACATCCAAATCAAATTTCGGGGCAATATTGTCACTTCCAGTCATGGACATACCTGAGGTGTGTAAATAACTTAAGAAGAAATTGAGAGGCTCATTCAACAAGGATATCACGTAAATTTGTGCAAAATCAACCAACTCAAACATAGCTCCAGCGGGGGGCAGGACAATCATCACAACTATAATAGCCAAAAGTTGGAGAAATTGAAACATTGTAAGTGGGCCACTACTATCTAATCAAGTCTTCATCACCCCTTTGAAGAGTGAGTTAAAAAAATCTTGTATTAATCATCCCATCACTTTTAATGACTCGACTTGGAAGGAGTCCAAGTTCTCATCAAGATCCTCTTGTCATCGATGGATTGGTGACCTGTTATGTTGTTAAAGAATTTTGATTGATAATGGGAGTTTCGTTGATGTTTTATTTTACTCCATCTTTTCTTAGCATGGGTGCAGTTAAGGAAAAACTTCAACCCGTATAGGGGTTATATGGGTTTGATAATCTCCATATGAGTGGAGGGACAATCACCCTTCCGTTGTCTAGAGAATTTCTTCAACAAGTCACTCTCGGTTCAATTCATAGTGGTAATTCAAGTCAACGCTATCTTTGGAAGACCCCTCAATGTCTCACAGTACCTCATCTTAAGATGAAATTTCAAACTCTCATTGGGGTTAGAGTGGTCTGTGGAAATCAACAAATAACACAATCATGTTACCTCATATAAACTCAACAACGTCCTTCGATGACCTTCAACATCAAGAATTTTAATCTTCAAGATAAAGAAGTATCTGAGGGCTTTGCCGTAAGACTTTCTTACCGTTATTGATGACCGTCAAGCTATGACCAAAGATCCAGAGGAAAAAATCTTTCCTAAAACTTGGAACATAGAGAGTTTATGAAAAGTATTATATGTAATCCTTGGTGCATAAATATTGTAGTCTTTAATTTACCCTGTTTATCTTTTCCTCTCCACCTCTTGTCTTTTGTTAACCCTCTCTAAAAATGTATCTCGTCCTTTTTGTTAAGTTATCTTGTGACAATATTGTATCACCAACATTATCAAAGTAATGAGTTTATGGCTTTTTCTTACAAGCTTGTTTCTTCTTCATTAAATCCTGCCACTTGAGAAATATACAACTCACGTTGTATCTTAATCGGGCATGATCAATCCCAAGCGGACTTGATCGGACCTCTTCCATACAGGTAAGAAGTCAAGTAACACTTTGGCTGATACCTATAATAGGTCAAAAGGTCCTTGGTAGACATCTCGCGACCTCTTCCATACATGTTAATGTCATCGAGTCACACTCTAATAAATAACCTCGGATAAGTCAAAAATCCTCAACGGATTCAATTCGACCTCTTCCATATAGGTTAACGTCATCGAGTCACACTCTGAAAAATAACCTCGGATAGGTCAAAAATCCTTAGCGGATTGATTCACATTCCATACAGGTTAACGTCGAATCACACTTTAACAAACAACCTGATAGATCAAAATTCTCGATTCAATTCGACCTCCATACGGGTTAACGTCCATCGAGTCACACTACAAACAACCTGGATAGGTCAAAATCTTCGGAGATTCAATTCGACCTCTTCCCAGTTAACGTCATTTAGTCACACTCGACAAACTGGATAGGTCAAAATCCTCGGTAATTCAATTTAACCTCTTCCATAGTTAACGCGTCATCGATTCACGCTTTGAAAAACAACCTGACGGTCAAAATCCGTGGTCGGTCATCCCCAGACTACGATTTCGACGCCGTCGACCGTTATTGCTGATGTCATTCCATCGGCCGACCATGCCGTCGCCCTTGCCGTCGTCCACCGCCGCCGATCCGCATCACTATGCTGTCCGCGCCGACCATCGGCATCTTGCCGGTCACCACCATCGTTGGTCATCCCGACTACGCCCGGTCGCCACCGTCATCAGCGTCGCCCGGTCATCCCCGGCTGACTTCGCCACCGCCGCCGTCATCACCATCTCCGGTTATCGTGATGATGATCTCTGGCCGATCGGTCGGAGTCATTGACACCTCTTTCGAGGAAAATCGGACCATATGAACTGGGCCTTGATCTCGAACGTCGGTCGGAGGTCAGTTGACACATCTTTCGAGGAAAAATTAGAGCCTTGTTGGCCCACGGGTTTGATCGCCTCCGGTCGATCTAACGAGAGGTTGACACCTCTTTCGAGGAAAATTGGAGCCACTTGCGTATGAACTATGTCTTGATGCCTTCGGCCGTCCAACGAGGTGATTGACACCTCTTTCGAGGGAAAATTGGAGCCTATGAACTACGGGTCTTGATCGCCTCCAACCGTCCTGGTCAGTTGACACCTCTTTCGAGAAAAGCCTTGAGGTATGAATTAGGTCTTGATCCTCCGACGACCTCCTCTTAAGAAGAAGAGGACACTCCATATGAGTGTGCCTTCTCCCTTAGGAATTTATAGACCCTCTATAGAGGAAAAAGGTAAAAAAAATCAAAAGAAAACCACAAAAAATGCAAAAAATCATTGAAAACCGCAAAAAACGGACAAAAACGGACGAAAATACCCTCATTGGCATGCGTCCGCGCCGTGCATGCATTGACCATTTGCCCGGCCGCCTCGATGCCCCACCTGCCCCGGCTCATTCGCGCCATCGACCCGACTGCAGTCAGCGACCGCCCGCTCATGCGGCCTCCAGCGACCGCTTGACCGGGCCGCGCTTCGTGCAGCGACCAGCCCTTCGCTCATCCCCGTAGCCGACCCAGGCGCGACCCCATCAGCCATGGCTGGCTCGTGCCTGAGCCCCCCATGAGTCTTGTGTAGTGCTGTAAGTACGGGATGGGTCCATAACCTCGAAATCTTTCGCCCGCGCATATCCGCGCACATCCGTGGCCTTGCACCCGCTTCAGTTATCATAATCTTGTGCTCCCACGAAGATCTGTTCTCTCAAAATGTATGGTTAATGGATCCGCAAATTTCATTGAAGAATTTGTTACTTTCAAGTATATGACATAAATATTTTTGGATGATTGAGATAATGTCATCCAAAAATAGGGGGCAACTGATATGACACTGAAAATTCTACTAGTCGAAGCACGAATCTTGATGTCAAAAGCAAGTTGATCCTCAGTTGAAACTAGTCGAGATCAAGCATTTAAAATATCTTTGGAAACTTTGGGATATTAGTTAAATCCATAAATAGCTCTTAAACATGGAGTGTTTATAATCAAATCAAGCGTCTCGACGAGCCGGATATAACGAGCCCATGATCTCATAATTGACTTTTTGAGCATTCAAATACTTAAAATACATCAAATGATCAAATCATTTTGAGCCGTCCGATGGAGAGGAGTGGTTGGATTTTCATGTATTCAGAGCGTCCTCCATCTAGCCTCATTCTTCATATGAGGAGCCCAAAGAGAGGAGAGAACCCTAAAGCGTGAAGATCCTCCAAACACATCGTTACCCACTCGGCGTCAACCACCGGCCGGATGCCGTCGCCGCCCACGATCCTCGCCGTCGTCAACCTCTCAGGTCTCCATCATGGCATCGTGGTCGATCGTTGTTCGTTGTTCACCATCATTCTACTACCACTTGCTTCTATCACGCGACATTATACGTAATCGTTGTTCCTTTCTCGTATATAATTCGTAATCCTGTATCGGGAAGATTTTGTGCTCTTAAACAGATACATAGTTGAAGCTTTTTTAGCTGATTTTTCCTCTTTTCAAGATTTTCACTGAAAACGAGTTTTCTTGTTCACTCTTTAAATACACATTGTGTGTAGTATTCAATAAGGCTAAAGAACTTTACTTCGCGATTTTCTAGCAATAATAATAATAAATTTAAAGTAAACCAATCAATCTGACTAACAACTTCTAGGTTGTCAATTATAAATCAGAAGTCATACTAACGGCTTGTTTTCCATTGCCAGAATTCGATTTGAATTTTTCAATTTCATGCTTGAAATTTAATTTAATCACATTCAAAGCGGAACCAACATTTATTTTTAGGGTGAGCAAATTTATTGAATACATAAACTTATTAGTCTTCCTTGCCGCATCCTATTGGTTGAGGCTTTGCTTCATTCCGGAGATCTCAGGTTCGAATCTTAAGGAATGTACAAGTGTGTGCATTTGTCATGAAAATAACTCAAATAAAATAAATAAATAACTCATTAAAAATATTAAATTGGATAATACATAATTCATAATACAGTCTTTTTGTTTCATTATTATTGATGACTTAAATATTGATTACAAAAATTTTATTATTTTTTGTATTTTCTTATAATAGTGTATAATAATTTCATTTAAAATCAAATAAAATATTTTTTCTTAAACTAAGACACTAAATAATCATTAAGCTAATAATGACTAATAAAATTCTAATAAGCCAAATATTAGCCAATGTAGTGTTTTATTTTCTCATTAAAATATTGTTTATTCTTAGTTGAATATACAAATCAAAAGATATTCTAAATACCTTGAATTGAGCAAATCATGACTAGCTAAATGCATATATCAAATTAGAATTCTATCTATCAATACATTTCAACTGAATAAATTCATCCGGTTTAAACTAGATCTTTGATTTTGCTTCATATACAAAGTCAATGAGTATGTATTCCATCATATTAACAAAGATTATTGAAAATATATTTATGAATTTTTTGAACGTTTTGTTATATCATATTTCTTACAATAAATATGAAAATATTCTCATTAAAACCTAAAGAACAAAATCGTAGATCTCTCACCTCAATCTGTTAATAACTAAATAACAATTGAAAGTATATGTCACTAACACCTTGTAATTAATAAAGAAACCAACATATACACACACACAGTTGCATTTGGTTTAGATAAATTAAATACATGAAAAATACCATCAACCTCATAATTAAATACGTTAAGTTTTTTTGTAACAATGTAGCTCATAGGATATTATCTTAGGCAAATAAAATTGAAATGTTAACCTTGACAGCAAGGAAGCAGGAAGTTGAGCATGATTACGAAGGAGGAAGAGAGGAGCGGAGTGTTGAACTGATATCTGCGAGAGAGAGAGAGATTGGTGATCGGTCGAAGGAGGAAAATCGAGTGAGCACGTAGTGAGATTGTGGGATTTGCTGCAGGATTTGGAAGAAAGTTATTTCTTATTAGATTTTTTTTCTGAATAATGATTGATAAGATTACATAAGTGCCTTAATTGCCCACCCTGAGATCAACGTAGGTCCGCCCCTAAGGTCCACATGCTTCCCTCTCATGAATGATGTCACATATTTCAACCGAGTAATTCAATTAAAAATTATTCTGATAATTTACATACATACCACACAATTCTTATGTATTTATATCTATCAAACTTTAAATTTTACATATATAACACATATCATCAATATCATATTAAAAATATCATCATCACTCACTTTTTAAGAGTGAAATGAACCTTCTTAAGCATAGAAAAATGATAGATAAGTAAATATCTAACTTTAGGTATTAGATATGTCAATGGATAAGAATTGTGCGGTAAGTATGTAAATCTTCGTAATTATTCTCATGCATACTTGATCTATGTTAACTCGATGATTCTCGAGACTTAATGTATTATAGTGTACATGAATTTATGATTAAATTAACCCAAAATGCTAAAAATTTACTCTTGTTGATTCGATGGCCTCACATTTTTACTTCTTTCACATAGGATAAGTGTCAATTGGCTTTGATATTAATTTGTTTGGTCAAATTTATCTCTCAATCATTGATATTAATTTTGAAGACTACTTGATGGCTACAATCAAGCGCAGAGCTATAAATTGTTCTTAGCAGTGCTAGTGAATTGGTAATTTTAAAAATATTCTTAATTTTTTCATTATGAGATGGGTGTATATATATATAATCAAGATTTTTTAAGAATAATAAAAATACTTCATAATTATGAAATCATTCTAGGATTGAGAGTAATTTAACTTATTTATCCAACCATGGCAACAATGTTTGGATTGTGAAAGAGTGAGGAATGATAATAGATTTCATTGGGAAGAGTTCAATATTAATAATGGAAGAAGGATCAAAAAGTGCGAAAGATCAAGCTTACGCTTGGGATGTGTGCTATAATGGTGATCATAAGGGCTATAAGAAAAAAATAACCTCCAAAATAAAATTATCACAAGTAAAGGATCAGAAAGAACAATAAACTCCCACTATCAAGAGCATAGTAGATAAATATATCATCTTTGAAATAATATATATTTCTTTTTGCGCAAATTTAACGGCCACTTCATTTAGATCATTTATTTAGCTAGAAGAGAGACACGTGACAAGTTCTTATAGCTAAACCTCTATTGATATAATATCTTGAGGTTCAACTTTTTCCTTGAAATCTTTTATAAATATAAGCTCAATAGAATTCAAGATGGCATCAAGGTGATCTTATAAAAGTGCGTTGTTGAGATATCACACATGCCATTCAATATAGAATCTTTATTTGTATTTCTCATATAAACGTAGAGCTTAAAATGTTTCATAGAAATGTGACCATAATAAGACAATGGGAAAAAGAAAAAGGTATAATTATCTCTTAATGTTTCACTCAACAACATATATATTTCTTCAATTCTATTACCCTTATGACAATTTATACATTGTTATAAATTTTGACAATCTCAAAATCCCCAAAAAAATTTCACATCTTGCATCACTCAAAACATTAAAATATGATATAATATTCATTTTTGAACTAGATGAATGATTAACTTAATAAAGTCTAAGTTATATCATCATGTATCTACAATGGATAGTGCTAATACCAACAATCTTAATAGAATAAGTCAGCATATGATACTATGGTGAATTTATTTTCATCTTTAATTTAAAATGAATTAAATGAAGACAAAAATAAAAAATACTTTGGTAGGACCACGATCCAGCATATATTTTATTAGGATGATGCGACATTGAGAAAATGTATCTTATCTCGAAAGATAGAAGTCACCACTGATGGACCTGTAACAATGGACTCAAGGATGTCTTAATATACTAGAGATTTTCATCTACTTTATATGGAAAAGTAAAGTAAGGTTTATTTTAAAGCGGGTTAGTTAAGTTCCTATGAGCAAAGTAGTTAATTACATCAGAATGATATTTATGAATACTCGATTAAAGTAAATGATCGTTGTCTCCAAGATTTTAAAGATAAATATCAATTAATTAATTATTTTTAGAAGATCAAGTGGAATTGATCAAAAGGAGAGAGCTATTATTGAAACTAAAAGAAGATAAGTAAGGGATGCTTATGATACTAGGAAGCCTAGTAAGCATCCCAAATTATCCTATGGTTAGGTTTTATATTTTTGAATTTGATAATAATTATTTGTTTGAGTTGAATTTTTATTAGAAATCTAGGACTTATAATTTCATGATACAAGATTATGGAAATGACTAAGAGGTGAGGATTTATACTTGTAGTCTGCAACGGGAAACAACAACCTCAGATCCTAAATCTAGGGAGCTTTGGCGATAAACAAAGCACGACCTAAATTTAAAGAGAAAATGGGCATATGATTTACCTCATAAGAGGATAAATCATTTATTACTGCTTAGGGATGGTAGTCATCTAACTCCTCCTACGATTTTAAATACATGGAGAAGTCATCTTTTGCAAGATAAATTTGCATTGTTTATTTAGAAGAGAGTCTAAACTCACTCTCAGAGACTAGATCATGTAGCATATTGATTTAAATCTAATGTAAATTTTTGTTATGTTTTATTTCATTTTTTGGATAATTGATTAGACACAGGTAGGGGTGAGCATTTAGTCGGTTTGGCTTATTGGTTTGGGTTTTGGTGTAGAATAAACCAAGTATATAAAAATTGAACCGACCAAAGTAGCACAAAAAAAACCATATAAAATCAAATAAAGCGAATTAGAGTTCAATTTATTGGTTGGTTTTCTAAACAATTATAGAGACAAATTAAAAAAAAGGATTTTAAAGTTAACAAAATAATAGAAATTTTATTAACTAAAGTTACTAAACTACATGTATACAAATTGATACAATGTAATGTACAATGTAAATAGTTTTCATATTGATACAATTTATGAATGTAATGTACAAATAAAATTATAAACAATTAACAAAGAAAGAGATAGTACAACATAATTCAATTGTATTAAGCCAAATCAAGTGTTGGGCCACTTCTACAGTTGTTCATGTAAAATAATATCTTCATCTCTTTTGCTTTCGCAATGTTGTCTGTTCCTTCATTCATGGCGACCTCATATGCGCGTAAGAATTCATGAAAAATAACCAACAACGGCCACCACCACGATGAAGCGACAGAGACAACAAGAACGCATAATACATATATATATACACACACCATTAAAATCGGTATCACATTATGTAAAAAAAGCCACAAAGTATCGGTAGATACTGAGAAAGGATGCCATCGGTTATGAGTGAATCAAGAAGAGCATTACTAGAATCTACTAATTTTAACATAAACAAACTTACGTTAAGCTAATGCCAAACCTGTTAAGCTAATGCCATCATGTATGTAATCAGCTTCTTCCAGTTATTTGACAACCACAAAGAAAGGATGCCATCAGGTTATGAGTGAATCGCTTACGGAAGAGCATTCGAATCGCTAATTTTAACATAAATAAAACTTACTAGTTAAAATAATGCCAAAACTGTTAAGCTAATGCCATCATGTATGTAATCGACTTCTTCCGTTATTTGACCTTCACAAAGAAAGGATGCCATCAGGTTATGAGTGAATATGCTTAACTAGAAGAGCATTACTGGAATCTGCTAATTTTAACATAAACAAAACTTACTTGTTAAAATAATGCCATCATGTATGTGTCGACTTCTTCCAGGTTATTTGTGACCACAAAGAAAGGATGCATCAGCTTCTTGCGTATATTTGTAATTTGGATTTTGGGGCTCAAGCTCAGCTATAGAAATATCTTTTATTAACTAGATTTAAGTGTAATATTTGAAAAATATGATCACCATATATACATACGGGGCATCAATAATTTTGAGAAATCGCCAGCTCTAAGCCTTCAAGACTTAAGAGGGCAATAACACCAAAAAAAAAGTCATGAGCATGTATACATTGATCATTTCATCTTTGCTATCATTGCCCCTAAACCCTAAAAAAGAAACTATTGTATTGAAAACCTTAAGATAAAACTAACAAAAAAATTACAATCCAACAATATATAAGAGATGTAAGCAAAAAAAATAGCAACATAAAATAAAGCGAAAGGAAGACCATTAGACAAATGAAATCTGAAATTCTTTAAGAATATATCCCATATTGGAATCGACATTCATGATCCTCATCATAACAAGCCAAGAAGTTTGTGTTTCACTTGTTAATTTTGCTAAATCGTAAAACAAAGAATCATTAATTATTCTAAATTTATAATTATGATTAAAAAGAATAAATTATTATAAATTTAAGCATAAAAAATACCTTCATCAAACTTGTCAATGTCAGTAATGTTTTCTTCCACATTTACTGGATTTACAATCCATTTTGCTCGCATCCAATCCTGTGCACATATTAGAGCTTGTGCAATTTTTGGTGATAATGAACTTCTAAATGCATCAAGAATACAACCACCTGTACTGAAAATTGATTCTAAGGCTACAGTTGAAATTGGAACAGCTAAAACATCACGAGCCATGTATGAGAGAATAGGAAATCTTGGTGCATTAACCTTCCACCAATTTAAAATATCAAACTGATCAGTCATCACTTCAGACTCCTCAGCCAAATACTTATCTAGATATGTTTTGTTATCTACATCATCCTTGCCAAAATTGGATCTTTTGAATTTCTCTCATTGAATATCTTGTCCAGAAGATTGCTTGTAAAACTAGACCCTTGAGAAAAATTTGATTTCTCATGGAGACCACTTCTATTTGGCTTTCACCAAGAACTTTTATTTTGTAATCATGAAACATATCGTAGCATGATGACCTAATAAGTTATGCTAGAGCAACATCATTAGGTCCTTCATACATATCCATAACAGTAAACTCTACATAACGCAGCTTGAAGCGGGGATCTAAAACAACAATAAGATATATATTCAAATTCATTTTTTCTATGGCACCCCAATATTTAGCAAATTTTTTCATCATTTTGGAAGCCATACTTCTCACATTTGGATCACCATCCATTTGCCAATTTTGAAGTAGACAAATAACTTCTGCAATTTCATGAAAAAAAGTATTTGATGTCACATACAAAGAACCAGAAATTCTTAAAGTGAGTTCATAAAATTTTTCCAAGAAAGGCAATCTTTTAACATTATTCCAATCATCACTTAAAACACCATTTACAATATGACTTTCATCATCATCTTCTCTAGTTGATTTAAATTGAGTATCAATCTCCTCATCCTTTCAAAGCTCTCTCCAACTTAACTGCTGCACTTAACATTAAAAATGTGGAATTCCATCTTGTAGGAACATCTAAGCATAATATGCTTTTAGTTTTTATTTTTTCAATTTCAATGCATTCTTTAAATTTTTGTAACCTTGCAGGTGATTGATGAATATATCTTACTGCTCTTCGAACATGATAGACAGATTCAGATATCTCTTTTAGCCCATCTTGCACAATTAAGTTAATAATGTGAGCTATGTATCTCATATGTAAGAAGCGACCATCTAGAATACTACCTCCCCTCTTGCCAAATTTTTTTTAGGTGCGTGATGATGCCATTATTAGAACTTGCTTGCATTATCACGGTGAAAATTGCTTCAATCCCAATCTACAAGACACTTCTCAACTTGTTGATTGATAATTCTCCTCATGACTATAGATTGGACAAAAGTTTATAACTCTTTTATTGAGTTTCCATCATCAATAAAATGCGGTACACATATAGTTAATTCGTTGAATTGATGTCCAAGTATCAGTAGTAAGACAAACTCTGTGGCAGGACTTTTTGAATAGATTTTTTAAAATTGCTCTCTCATCCTGATAAAATTTAAAGCAATCACGTGTCAATGTCCATTGTGAAGGTATTTGAAATATTGGACAACACTGAGACATGAAATATTTAAACCCCCAACCTTCTACATGCTTGAAAGGTAATTCATCAATAACCATCATTCATCTAAAGCTTTTCTTACATTTTCTTGGTCAAATCTCCATGCCTTAAGACTTGCAGAATGCTCCTCACCTTTACCACTAAATTGAAATACAAGTTTAGTTTGATTTGGTTCATTTTAAGAGGATTCTTGACACTGAAAGATGTGCCCTTAAGTTTGAAGTGTCATTAATCTTTGGATCCGTGATATGATTTCCCATAATAATTACACTTGCTCATTTTTTCTCCTTCCTCATTAGTATACCTCACAAAGTGATCCCAAACATCAGATCTTGGTCTAAGAGCTTTTTTTTTTCTTTGAAATTGGTGGATTCTCATCATTGACACTAGCATCTCCTGTTGAACTTGTTGATGCGGTCATAGCTACAGAGGAAGTGTTTGAACTATCTCCAACTTGTGACATGTTTCTACTTCTAGAATCTAAAAAATTAAATAAATTAAAAAAGAATAAAAAAAGCATGCTTTAATAAATTACATCAACAAAACTTACTTTAATTAAAGAATGTTTGGATATTACAATATTGAGAAGAAAAAAAGGCATGAATTGTATAATTGAACAGCGTTAATTCATGTGAATCATGTTAATAAATTGTAATGCTCAATCAACTCCATCATCCATCTAGTAATGTATCCCAAATATTATAATATAATGTCACATTTCTCAATATTATCCTTTAATATTATTTTCATTAAAGCCATCCCAATAAATCAAATTGTATTACTTGCATAGTTGCATTAAAAAACACTAAGATAAAAAAAATATCATAAGGCTTATATTATTTTTCCAAGACATGCATCTACATGTCATACTAGAATGAAGCATAAGAACTAGATTATCCTTGAGAATAGAGATGGCTGATAGTTCAAACCATATGTTATATTATCTTATAATAATGATGATGAAATGATGAAATGACCAAAAAAAAGTCACCAGCCGCATGTATATATGTTCCTAAAATTCTTTGCATTGAGATTTCCAAATGGGATGGTTCTCTGCACTAAGTGGAGTAGAGATAACCATTTTGATATTAAAATTTAAACATCAAGAATTTGAGCTGTGGTGGAGTTTGGGTTTTCTATGTCATATACTTCTATGGACTAAGGTAATGCTTTGTTGGCTGGTATTAAATGGATTGTTGGGAGAATTCATTAAGAAGAATTTTTGAAGGAATAATAAGTAGGGAACTTACTGAGACTGATGATACCATGGTCCATGAGGTATTCTGTTCTAATACCATGAAACAGATTAACAATAGCAAAAGAAATTGTTATTTTAATAGTCTTTACTTTGCATATGTATATCGCTAATCCTATTACATTATTTAACATATGCATGCATGCATGATGCATACATACATAACATTATTGAATGTATACTCATATCATTTTGATCAAATAGAGTAAAGAGTAAAGACTAAAGGGCATGTAATTCCATGTTAGCATGTTCATACTTCATAGGCAGAAGCGAGACCTTAGTGAGCTACGGACAAACACAAACCCAACACTCCATAGTCAAAGAGTAAAGGGCCTAAAATCATTCTTAGCCTTACCACTAACCAACAATAACTTGAGAACAATTGAATATCGACATAAGATGACATACGGTGTGGTGTGGCATAAAAAGATAAAAGGCTTAAAGCAATGGCATAAACACATATATAACATAAGTGCATAATAGAGAATAATTGAATATCGCATATGCGGTAACTAACCAACAATAACTTGAAGCTGCATTACATAATATCAACAATATGTCAATAACTTGAAGCTATTTTTTTTCTTTATTAATAAGAAAAAAAGAAATTCAAAAACTTCTTCCAAAAGGACTCTTCCAGTAGGCAGTAATCAACAAGATAGATAGCATAAAGCCCTAAATCATCAACAACCAATAAAGTCCACGACAGTGATGACCGCGATCTGAGCTCAATATGATTCAAACCATCAACCACAACAAAGGAAGGAGAGAGAGAGAGAGAGAGAGAGAGAGAGAGTTGAGATAATGTGATTTAGTTCTTAGTTGGTTGTTACCTCTCAAAGACTCAAAGAGACTTAAATTCGAAATCAGATGTGAAGAGTGAAAGTGAAGAGTGAAGACATAAGTCCATGAGAACTTGTAGTAGGCTATCCTAAGAAAAAAAAAAAAAAAAGGAAGGAGAAGCAGAAATAGGAAAGTGATGAAAGCCCGAGGAGATTCGAATCACGAACCCACTGGAATCTTGAATGCCTTATGCCCTAGTCGAGACTCGAGACTCTACATCCTCGAAGAAGTGTATGGCATCACATCGGCCATCAAGGAGTCGAGGAATGAAAGGCACACTCCAACTCAAGCATCTAAATCAACTATTCTCAAGCGACTCAACTCAAGGTTGGACTCGAGGGAGGCAACTTCAGTCGAAGGCCTATAATCGAAATAATCAGTTTTACCAGTATAAATGAAATTTATTAACGTAAATCAGACCAAAACCATAAAACGCATTAACCCATAATTTCAACCAAAACCAAATAATAAATATAAAACCAAACAAACCGACCAGCTCGTTCGGTTTTGGTTTGAACCGTCTAATGCACACCCCTAGACACAGGCTATGAGATTCATATGTCTAATGCATGAGAAGTTGGTTACGGGCCAAAATTAGCAAGAAGGAGGTGTGTTTCTACCATGACTCTCAAAGATCAAGCCATGTTCGCTGGCAAAGGTGGAAGCCCTCCATAAGCAAGATGATTTTTATGCATGATGTAAAACATACAACATCTAGCCAAGAGGTTGTTAAATCTTTTATCTTAATTTATTACCTAGGCTTTAGGTGAGGTTAATAATTATTTTAATTTTGATTTATTTAATTGGATAGAAAATTTATTTTTTCCTGTGAGCCTAATCGCATCCAGACCATTCATCAAAGCAAGAAAGAAACTAGGAAAAATATGTCATCTTAATTCACAAGCTAAAAAAACATCAAATAATTTTATAAAGCTAGTGCAAAAGAATAAAAGGCCTTTGTGGTCAGGCTCCACCGCACAAACTCAAAAATAAATGGGTAGTCGAGCTCTAACCTTATATAACCTAGATTACAAATGAATTAATTACAATAAAAAAAGAATTCATATTATAGGGTCTTCATTCTTCTTTCTTCTTTTCTTCTTTTCTTTCTTTCTTTCTTTCCTTCTTTCTTTCTTTCTTTCTTTCCTTCTTTCTTTCTTTCTTTATTTTGATTGGTTGGAATGTGGTTACTCCAAAAGCCTCATATGGTGCATAAGACTTAGTCTTATGACCAATGTTCACCTTAATCCCCCATAACATTCGTTCCAAACCATAATTATAAAAATTACATGAAAATAGGAAAAGTAAATCTAACTAAAACTTATAAAAGAGAGATTAGTTAAACACACCACACATCCCAAGCATGTATATTGTGGGCTTCAAAAATTTGCCACCAACCCTCTTCGATGAAAAGAGTGTTTTAAAGTGTCGATGTAATTTTTAGAAGATGGATGGAATAGTAGATAAGACACTACCCAGAGATTTCATCCTCATTTGGTGAGAACTTTAGATATGGTTTGGTTTCTATAAAGCAAGCCTATAAGCATACTCCCAGTGAGAGAGAACTTTCAATTAAATTAGTCATTACGCTTAATGCGTAGTGTATAGTAGCAACATGTAGAGTTTTAGAATTTAAGATATAAAATTCCTCATTTTAGCTTAAATCAGATGGTTGGGGGAATGATGAAGTGCCCGATCTAGATCCCATGGTTCCCTCGATAAGATCACATTAATGGGTTACATCCAAAAATCTTTGTAGACTGGTGTTACAGGAGAGCTTAAGTCTACTTGAAGAGGGTCGCCCCAACAAGTTCTATGATTCACAACTCAAAGGAGCCAAAGAGCATACTGCACGAGTGATCGAATATAATGGAGTTGGATTGGCCAAACCATCCAATCAGAGGACTCTGGTCGTAACTACTTCATATGTGGAGCCTACAAAGCCCACAGAGGACACGGCCAATGCCCCATCGTGAGATTGAGAGTGAACATAGCATAATACTTGATTTGACATCGCTTTTTTAAGTTTTCTTAATTTATCACCCATAAATAGTTGTGGAAGGTGGATAGATTAAGTTTTGATTTAAGCTTTTAGTAATAGAATTTCATTTTAGTAGTTTCAGATTGCTACTTAAAAGTTGGTTAATTAGAATATGCTTAAGAGGATCCAACTCGCAATAGAGGATTAGATCTACTATTACTTGACGTAATCAGCCGATATTTCAGATTTTTTAGATATTTCACTGATTTGAAACTCTTATTATAGGATTTTAAGTTTTGTTAACCCAAACCCAATCATAAGACTAAACCGGGAAGCAACCTGCTCAACATCTTTAGGCACTTGTATTTAAGCATTCAGCATAGTGTTGAGACACAAGTGGTATATTTAAGAATTTAGGTAGTTTTTATTTTTGAATTATGAGATTGATACTTGATTTGAGTTGAAAAATTGATTAATTTGAATATGTTTAAGAGCTTTAGATCTTGTCAACTCTGTTTAGCTGGTAATAAAGGATTTGATCTATGTCACAAGTTTTCGATATTTCACTGATTTGAAACTCTTATTATAGGTTTTTATGTTTAGTTAACAACCCGAAGACTAAATCAGAAGTAACCCTCAAAGATCACACTTGAATTTAGGCATTCAAAGATAATTCGGACTGTGTATATTTAAGAATTTATGTAGTTTTTATTTTTGAATTATGAGATTGATATTTGATTTGAGTTGAAAAATTGATTAATTTGAATATGTTTAAGAGCTTTAGATCCTATCAACTCTTTGTATGATTATCATGTCACGCGACATGATCGTATATTTCACCGATTTGAAACTCATATTATAGGTTTTAGGTTTTGTTAACCCGACCCACCCTAAGACTAAACCGAAGCAACCCATGCGATCCTCAAACACTTGAATTTAAGCATTCAAAGATAATGGGGCCCATGGTGTTTTTTGAGAATTTAGGCAATTTTGTGTTTGAACTATGATTGATTTGATTTTTATTTAATTCCATTTTACGATTTCTTTGATATTAAAATTTGCACTTGAAATCTCTATGTTCGAGCACATGCAAGTATTTATAGCTTAGCTAATTTCATCTAGTTAATGAAATTATTGATCTTGAAAATCATAATTAGATGAAATTAATTTTTATTAAAAGAGCCTATGATTTTGTAGATTTTGATTTAGTATCCTCTTTGTGTACTTGTACAAAAGTTGCATCCTGGTAAGAAGGCGTTTTGAAGCTATAGGTTCAAAGGATAACTTAATTTGTCATTTTAAGAAGAAGATTTACTCCTCAAACAAATTCTCATTTTTCCCCCTTTTTTGTTTAAATTTGATTTTTCTCCTCTTACATTCAAATTTGATTTCCCCCTCTTTTGTTTAAGTTTAATTTTTTCTCTTTATTCAAATTTGATTTCCTCTTGTTCAAATTTGATTTTCCTCTTTATTCTTCTTTCAATTATAAATAAGCAGAGGAGTTGCTTATTCCATTCCATTTTCTTGAAAGGTTAGTATTTAAAGGGAGCATGGAACTTGGGCTTTCAATCCTACTGATAAATTTTGTGTTGCTTTCACCATTCTAAGATTAAACCGAGAAGCAACCCATCTAAGACTAAAAGGAAGCAACCCGAAAGATCTACACTTGAATTTTTTATGTTTTGAATAAGAAGACTAAACCAGATTCTGCAAAGATCCCACTTGAATTTAGGCATTCAAAGATAGACACAAGCGGTATATTTAAGAATTTATGTAGTTTTTGAATTATGAGATTGATATTTAATTTGAGTTGAAAATTGATTAATTTGAATATGTTTAAGAGCTTTAGATCATATCAACTGCTTATCCTAATAGAGGATTAGATCTCACCGTGACATCGCTTTTCATTTCACTAATTTGAAACTCTTATTAGTTTTAGTCTTAACCCTAATCCCAAGACTAAATGAAGCAACCAAAAGATCCTCAAACACTTGAATTTAAGCATTCAAAGATAGTGTAGCCCATGCGGTGTTTTAAGAATTTAGGCGCTTTGTGTTGAACTATATTGATTGATTTTTATTTAATTCCATTTTCCATACCTTTCATTAAAATTTACTTGAAATCTCTATGTTCGACACATGCAAGTATAAATTTAGCTAATTTCATCTAGTTAATGAAATTATTGATCTTGAAAATCATAATTATGATGAAATTCATTAATTTTTTTATTAAAGGAGCCCTATGATTTTGTAGATTTTGATTTAGTATCCTCTTCTCGTGGTGTTTACAAAGTTGATTGGTATAAGAGAAGGCATTTTGATTTAGTTCAAAGGATAACTTAATTTGTCATTTTAAGAAGAAGATTTACTCTCAAAGTAATTCTCATTTTCCTCTTTTGTTTAAATTTGATTTTTCTCCTTTGTATTCAAATTTGATTTCCTTTTATTTAAGTTTAATTTTTCCTTTTTATTCAAATTTGATTTCCTCTTGTTCAAATTTAATTTTCCCTTTATTCTTCTTCCAATTATAAAAGGCTAAGAGGAGTTTATTCCATTCCATTTCTTTTGAAAGGTTTTAGGTATTTAAATGAGGTAGAACTTTGGGCTTTCAATCCTACTTTGATAAATTTTGTAAGTGCTTTCCACCATTCTTTTTTTTTTTAATTTTGTTTTATTTCTATACATGTCATATATCATTTTAATTTCTCCTTTTCTTATTTGTTTTTTTTAAAATTAGCTAAGTTTTCCCATTTAAGCTCAAGTTAGCCCATTTTATTTTCCCACTTTTCTAAGATTTAAATTTGCCTCGACGCCATCCCCATATGTGAGTCGAGTATTTTGGCTTGCTCAGATGCTGCCGAGATAGCAGTGGTGTCTTAATTAAGCTATTTTTTCATCTCGTCGAGAGCACAACGATTCTTCAAACCCAAGAATACACAATGCAATATATAATTATTCCCTTTTTCTAAGTTTGGGAATTAATAAAATTAGATTTCGTCCAGAGGGATATATCTAACAATGCTTACTTGATACCCCTGAAGTGAATCTTCAACCATATTTTTATTTTTCATCCCATCGCGTATTAAGCACAATAGGTCTTCAAACCACAAAGAACACAAGCATATGTATATATTCATACAATCACATCTTCTCGACATATTATGCCGTAGTGTTGTGCAAAGGAATGGGTTGGGTATGCACAGAATGTGGGTGGGACACAAAATTGAAGGAAGAATTCGCCTACTAACGATATTCTTCCCCGATTTGTGACGCAATAGAAATAGGACGACTAAAGTGAGGTGCGTCAGAAATCAAAGAATTATCATTTGATATTCTTGATATGAAAAATGAGCAAAGCGGCAGAAATCGAAAAGAATTCATCTTAATGACAATTTCTTGATTCAGCGGGCGAAAAAAGGAGAAATTGAGTGGGAGATGATTACAAAACCCAGATTGAGGGCTGGATTATGCAGAACGGTCAAGGTAAGTGCTTGAAGCAGTGGCAGGCCTGGTACAAAGCACCAGTGGGTTGTAGGCTTAATTACAGCGTGCTGTGGGCTGAAGGGAAGGAGGCTGGCGGGCCAGTGGGCTGCAGCAGCGATCTCGGGTCGAGGCGGCCGGTGGGTGCAGAAGTAAAGGAGGCTAGTAGGCCGGTTATGCAGGTCAGACTTGCGGTAGCCGGCTAGTCACGCGGGTCTGGCACGAACGACAGTTCGGGTTAGGCAGCGAATGCAAAAAAACAGAGGAAAATGAGGCTGTGGGATGGGCCGGCGGCGGCGCGGGTCATGGGTCTGGTCAGCGGCGGTTCAGTTGCAGTCTGGAGGTCAAGGCGGGTCAGGAATGTCAACGCGGGTGGATCAACGCGGAATTGGCAGTGAGGGTCTTTGCGGATAGGGCTGGACATTTTATTATTGGTATCTGAAGCAAAGCGAAGGAGTAGGAATGATGCAGAATAAAAAATGATGAAAAAGGGAAATTGATTTGATGGTGTCAGAATAAAATAATGCAAAATTGAAAATAGGTTTGGTCTAATTTTATTGTCAAGAATGTTCATCGAAAGTCATTTTCTCGATTCCACCGAGTAATTTCACCAAAATGCACTTCATCACTTTCGCCACGATTTTCACATAGATTCATCCAATTAGCAAATATAGTCTTATTTGATAGATTTTGTAAAGCTCAATGACGGATCAATTTCATAAAGATCGCTCTCAATTTCATCGCCGATACGCATGTCGACATATTAATACCAGCTTAATTGATGATCATTAGATTTTTCAATATTTATATTTCAATGAACATTCCAAATGCGAAGTCCGCTCATCGAAGGTCATTACCATTTTGGTGACGCCAAGTGCATTTTGAACCGAAGGCAATCACCTCAAGTCATCGAAGATTTGATTTGATTTTATGACATATGTATAAAAAATGCTCAATAAATGTGATTCACATGGAGTAATCACGTTTGTTGAAAAGTTGACATTTGGGGCCAGTCGATCATTTTACCCAATATAAGCTTTGTGATTTGTCATTAGCATGTGCCTTATTTAGACATGCTAAATGACATTTGACCGATCGAATGAATTGACTTGTCGAATTGATAAGAGCTCTTACACATATACTTTCGCTTCAATGGCTAATATCTCTTTTATATTCTTGCAGATTTGAGACTCCTCCTACCCTAGCTTCCTGCTTGGTTGGGTTTGAAGGAGGAATTTGTCTGCTTGTTTTGATGAAGGACTCGCTAGGGAATCCATCGTTAATCAAATTTGAAATTCCTTCGTAGCTTGACGGACTTGATTGACGATTTGTCTCTATTGACTTGTCGAGGAAGTGTACGCCATGAACTGTGTCGCTTTGATGGATTCATGAAGGATACATGATGACCTTCGCTTATATGGTCAATGTTGAGTTATTAGCCTAACGCGTTTTAAATGATCAATAACCATAAAATTCTTTTAGTTCGCCATCGACTTTGTAACTATGGAATTGCTTCACCGTGCTTTATGCTTGATGGACGATGAGATAGACTTTGACTGTTTTGTTTGATCGATCATTTGAGAATAGATTGAAATATCACCTGCGTAATATGAAGATTGATTGTGGTAGCCTCAATTAAGCATTTAGATTGCTCGATCGACATCAAGAGAGATCTCTTGATCCGAATCACTATAGATTTGATTTGATCATCATTGCGATGAAGAGGCCTTTCTTTTTTTTGCTTGTTGAGTGAGGAGAGAGAACTCGCCATATTTGGGCTTGTTGAGTTTGACCTTTAGAACCTACCGTCTTGACTTAAGTAAGTGGTTGGTGGTTTTGTCATCGACCGACGAACGGGGCTCTTTCACGCGGCCTTTTCTTACGCTTGTTGAGTGAGGAGAGAACTCCCATTTGTGGGCTTGTTAAGTCCGACCTTTAGAACCCATCCATATCCTAGACTTTAAGATGTAGAGGTTGATGTTTCTCTAACTCAGTTGATTGAAGCTTCCGAAATCAAGAGTTCTTTTAACTTGATATCTAGAATTTGGTAAGTCTGAGAGATAAATTTATTTAGTTTTTCATGCAGAGATAGATTCTTTTGTTCTGCAAGACTCAACTTAACAAGAATAATTATGGATATATCCGTGAATTTTGTAAAGCTCTCGATGTTAATAATATATTTGAGGATCTCGCCTTATGGCATGATGTCAACTCAAATAAACTTATATAAATTAAAAAAATGCCCTGCCTTCTTGGGGAATTCTAAAGTACATTTAGAGAATTTTCAAGATGAAACATAAATACATCAATATTTGAATTGATGTACTCTAAAAGAGATTTTAACATACAACATTGATTTCATCTATATATCTAAAAATGCCCCTGTAAGGAATTTTCATAGAAAAGTTTTTCATCTATAATGTTTATTTAGGGATCTCAGCATGAAACACGATGTCGACCTAAATAGATATACTAAAAAAATACCCCCTATCTTGCAGAGGGATTTCTATTATACTGAGAATATGGTCAAGTATAATATTTTTTTCAAGTATCAACCATTAATTGCGGCATTGGTCTTTCACCCTTTAGGTCGATGAGTTGGTATGCCCCTCCTTGGTATACGTTTTCAATGACAAAGGGCCTTCCCAATTAGGCTCAAATTTGCCACCAAATTTTTGATTAGGAATAATCTTCTCAAAGACCGTGACCAATTCTCCTGAATAATGTATGGTCAAAACCCTGACATCTTTGCATAAACTTCGTGATTTTGATGAGCTTGTAATCTAACTTCATCCGGAGTTCCTCCATTCTTAGATGAGCATTTTGATCTTCGCTTAGATTGTATTGGATATTATTTGAAGAAAGGCAACTCAACTTCAAGCAAAAGAACTACTTTCCAAATACCAATGAATAAGGAGTGCTTTAGTGGTGTCTTGTAGGTAGTTGATATGCCTATAGAGCCTCTACTAGCTTGGTATGCCATTCTCTTTATTTTTAGTAAGGATCTTCTTGAACTTGACTAATGTCGAAGGCCCACCAAACCATTTGCTCTTGGATTATATATTGAAGAGTATCGCCAATCAATTTTGTCGTCGACAAATCTATAAATCTTTGCACTTTTGAAAGTTATGTCATTGTTAGAAATTATTCTGGACACTCCTATAGACTACATTATGTGAAGAAGTTGATCAGAAACTTCTTTAAATGGGTAGCCTCACCTAGAGAAATAATCGCCACTAGATGAAGCAATGTCCAATGATGGTCAATTCCAATTACATCTATACCCCAACATTCGAATGGCCAGGATGCTATTGTTGGGTGTAATGGATTTGGAGGTTGATGGATGAGATCCCCATGTACTTGACACTCATGACACTTCTTAGCATGATTAATATAGTCTCTCACCATAGATGGCCAATAATAAATCCTATCCTTGATATTTACCATCTTGGGACTAACGATGTGCACCACAAAGTCCTTCATGAACTTCAACCATTACTTTGCTAGCTTCATCTATATTTAGGCATCGTAGCCACATTTGTTCAAAGGATATGCGATGTAAAGTGTTGTTGATGAAAGCATAGCGTAGATTCTCTTTCAATTTGAGCCTGATTTATTATTTGATAATTTGCCTTCTTTAAAGTAAATGATGAAGGCTTGCCTCCAATCATGACTCTTCTACAAAGGCTTCATGCTTTTTTAAGCAATGTCATTCTTAGCTATAACTTTTATTGATTTTGGGAGTATGAGGAACAAATGAGTCACATCGTTGTGTCAGGTAACCCCTCTACCCGGGATTGATACTTTATCGCTCTAGAACTCATCGAGTAAATATGTCGATCATGACATAATCACCATTCATACTTGTCATTTCCTTATTTTTGCAATCGCTTTACTATTCTCGGATCGAGAGACTCGAGTTAGTGATATTTGGTATCACTTCATAAGCTCGAGAACTCGCATGATAGAAAGCTAACTCAAGATTTTTGATTCTATAGATGCAAGTACTTGATTTATAATAGAATCCAAAAATATGCAAGTTTTGAATGCCTATGAAAATAGCTTCTTCAAACCATTACCACTTCATATCATTATTAGTTCTTGGCTGGTCAATCCATATGATCCTCTCATTATCCCTCCTTCTAGTGTTATGAAGATGATGTGATTCCTCTTGCTTTGAAAATTTAGATGACTTGTTTGATCGATGAGGCTCCATCAAGTATACATTTCCCAAATTTGATTTTTCTCTTTCATGAATGAGCATAATTTGCTCATCGCAAATCATCATTAAGAGAAGAGCAGGATGGGGATGACTATAAAATCTACTAAGACTTGTCCCTTCACTTCTTTCTAGGATATCGTGAAAAGCAATAACGCCCATCTGCCATCTTGTCACCGGTCTTGTCATCAAGTACTTCAATGATCCTTGAGATGAGTGTAATCTTGTGAGATAACATATAATGAAAGCTTTTGACTATAAAGATCAATGCTAAATAGTGCTTCATCGAGAGTATCTCAATCACTAATCGATATAATAAAGAGCATTCTCTTTGCCTTCTTCATTGTTGTACCAATAAGCTCCAAGGGACTCTTCTAATGGTGTGTATAGAATGAGAGGCTTCCAGAATAGTCGCTAGGATGGATTTAACAAGGATTTTAATGCTATTGAAGGCTTCGCACTCATCCCATTTGAATGGAGCATCCTTCTTCATTAACCTTGCAAATGGTTGGATCCGATAAGTTTGATATAAATTGACGGATGAATACAAGCTGTCCTAGTAAAGAATGGAGCTGATGCAAACTCTTTGGCGGAGGCATTTCCAAAATTACCTTGATTTTAGCAGGATCAATTTCAATATCTTTGTGATATACAATGTACCCGAGAAATTTTCCAGAGGATACTCTCAATGTATCTTTTAGAGGATTCATCTTGAGATCATATTTTTTGATTCTCTCCAGTACAATTCTCAAGTCTTTGATGTGGTTTTCACGGTTTAGGATCTTCACCACCAAATCATCAACATAACATTCCACTTTTTGATGAATCAACTCATCAAAATGCGCTTTCTTTGGTATGTAGCTCCGATTTTTCAAGCCAAGGGCATGACCGTAACAATAGATGCCAATAGGTGTAAACGATATATATTTTTCATCTTCATGTTCCATTTTTTGATTTTTGATGATCCGTCCATGAATGAAAATATGGCATAGTTGGAAGTGCTGTCCACCAATAGTTCTGATATTGGAAGTGAAAAGTCATCTTTTGGGCATGCCTTATTTAGGTCCCGGAAGTCAATGATGAGATGGATTTGATCATTTTTCTTTCTAACTAGGACAATATTGGCTATCCAATCTGCATACTTCTCCTCCCAGATGAAGCGTGCTTCAATTAGCTTCTTAATTTTTGCAATTACCTATTCTTCAATCTTTAATCTCATTTTCTTAGGAGCTTGCTTAACAGGCATTGCATCTAGTTTAATAACTAGTTTATGAACTGCTACATCAGGGGATAAGCCTGGCATTTCAGAATATGTCCAGGCAAAGCAATCCCTAAATTCACAAAGTAGCATTTTAGCTCTTCAACTTTCTCATCGTGAGCACGATGAAAGTTGGATGGGGATCATCCTCCCTAGTTGACTTCTTTAAGTTCATCCATAGTAGCTATTTGTCCACCATCTTCAAGTTCTTCGGGCTTGACTTCCACTTCTTCATCATTTTAAGAAGAATTTCATGGGAATCATCTTCTTCATCACTAAGAGTTTCTATCTCATTATATTATAGCTCTATCTTGATGAGATTAGGATGAATAGACCTTTAGTGATAAACTTATCACTTCTTGATGCTTGAGGACTTCTTTGGCTCCACATCTTGTTAAAGATTTGAGTCTATGTTTAGTAGTTCCAATATGAACTCCAAGCTTATGCATCATTCTTTTATGGATAGTATATTTGTATTCTTGGTACTATCTCATGAACTTTTATGTTGAGTATTGTTCAAAATCTTGAGGTTGAGACTTGATTTATAAATAGAGTTCTTATTCGCCACTCCTCAATGGCACATAGAATGTTATCAATTCTTCAATATTATGAACCTCCGGGAGTGATTTCTTTGAAACATTTGAGGGATGGGTATAATTTTGAGTGAGTCATCCGACTGCCAAGTGAGCTATCCTCCTTGATGAACCATCTGAACTCTATTTTATAAGTAGATTTAAAATCATAGTGAATCAATCACTTATTTTATACTATACTTTCTTGAGAGCTTATAAGTTCCTTTCGGCATATCTTCTTCTTCTTCGTGTCACTTCCCAAATGAGGAATTGATTTTCTTCTTAGAGAATCAAGTGTTTTTTGGGAGAGTGATACCTTCTTTCTTCTCTCCTTGCTTTTGCTTTTCATTTTATAAAATTGCTCTTAGTTCAAGTGGATGCTACTTCAAGAGTTTTGTTGACTTAAGCTCTTTGAAGTACTTTGCATCTTCATATATTTGCTTCATTGATGGAGAATGGTTGTATAAGAATTCTGAATTCTTCTCCATTTTCAGATTTCATAATGATGCATAGTTGATGGGATCCATACCATGCATTAGGCCCAAGAGAGCTTTAAATGATGTATCGATGTTAATTACATGAAACTTGGCTTCTGTATATAAATCTTTGAACTTGAGTGGGAGAATGAAAGAACCCAAAATTTTTTGCCCTTTTTCATTGAAGCTGTGAACCATCAATTTTTCTCTCCCAAGATGTTGGATATTGAGTCTGACTCTTCTCCATCGGGAAAAAATAGATCTTCATCTGAACTGTTATTGTATTGTTGAGTCATTAAATAGAATTCAGACATTAGCTTCTCAGGCTCTTCTTGCTTTCTTGATAAAAATTTTGATGGGTCGGTCGAGTTTATCCGACTATCATTGCCACCTCGGAGTAACTGATGTTGAAGAATATCTGACATCACGTAAATGATTTGGCATGTATCTACTGGACAAGACTCACCATTATCTTCTTCGTCTGATTCAGCAATATGAAGTTTAGGCATGAAAGTCCAAGCCTAAATGGCTTTCTTGGCCGGTGATACTCTAGATTATTAATGATCTTTTGAGTTGTAGTTCTCTTCTTGATCTTCTTTTCTTAGCCTTCTTTGATTTATTAGGCTGTTTGTAGACTACTTCTCATGCGTGACAAAGCAGCCTTATCAATTACCGAGAAGCCCAAATACTTGGTTTAGGCATCTCTCTTAAGTCCAATATAGGTTCAAGTGGTGATTTTCACTTAACACTAGGGACGTCTTTTAGCTGCTTTAGCATCTTCACGCTCTTTTTGGAAACTAATGTTTGTCATTCTTTAGTATGAACTGATTTCTCCTTCTGTTTATCTTTGCTGGATGATATGGAAGATGAAGTAATCATCTTAGTAGACTCTCTTTTTGGGTTGATTAAAATACTATCGGATAGTATAAATTCACCTTGCCGATACTTCCTTTCTAGCCAATCTTTGGAGACATAATAGTCTTCGATAGGGTGACTGATCATTCGATGATAGGGATAATAATTTGAATTATTGACTTGACGCTTCAGGCCTTTTGGTAATTGTAAACCGCCTTTGACCGCTTGCCAAATAATTTAATCCCTTCTAAAGGAATATTCTTCAGTCATCTTTTTCTTAAGAGATGGTCATATTCGCTCATCATCTCTCATTGCCTATTTTGGACATTGCCCACCACTTGGAAAAGTCTGAGGTTTGTCATTACCTCCTAATACCAATTTTGGTTGTGGATTAGAATAAATAGGCTTTTTACCCTTATCATAATTGTACATCGGCGGCTTTCCTTTATCCACGTTATATATCAACCACTTTTCGCTATTTGAGCTATAAGAAGCGGCGTGAGTTTCATTTCTTCTTGAGTCTGAAGGTTTGTTTCTCTTTGCTTTATCTGCATAGACTTCAAACTTAGGGCGATTCAACTTTTTGAATTTAGCCATCCAATCGAGCAAGTCCTGGAATGTTGCAATCGACGCCATGCATAGAAATGGTGTCATTTTATCATCCATATTGCCCATTAGTAATTGGATCACATGTTCTTCTTCTAATTGTTGCTCGCACTTCATACTTAGGTTGCACCAATGACTTATGAATTTCATCATCTTTCCTCCTTCTTTTCAACAAAGGTCAATTGTGATTTTCTGCCACAACCTTTTCACAATATATGGTCTAATTCAGAAATGTTTTAACTGAATCATTTGGCCGCATACCATTCGAAAGCGTGGTCGCTACCGATAAATTGATAAAAAAAGTAGTGCATTGTTCCCTCGTTACCAGTAGCCTTAAATGATGTTGCTTTGGATTACCAAGCAGAAAGTATTAATTTTGACCGAAACCTTGCACACTTGACATCATTCATGATAATGGTGACCCTTACTCACTTTTCATTTACTGAGGCTATTAGCCTTTATCTTTTCATTGATTATTTTTCTAGTCGATATTACCGCTTGTGTAGCAACCGATTTTGAATTGTTGGGGAGAGGTTTGGTTAACTTCATCCCATGCTTCAGCATGTATAGTAGAGCTGAGGTATCACATTAGCTGGTAGTATAGAAGTTGTATTATTAGCTGTCTATTGATTAACATACAAGATAGATACTACACTTAATTTGATATTCTTCTATAACATCTCCATCATGATGTTCATTTGTACCATCATATTATTCATTTTGGTACCAAGTTGTGCAATCTCCTTGTCTTTAACTTCCATTTGATGCTATTTTCTTTTCTCTAGCTCCATGGCGTCAATCAAGATAAGCTTCTTTCTTCTTCTATTTCTTATTATTGTTCCGCTCCTTGCTCATTTTCAAGGAGAGAACTTGACCGCCTTCTCCTTGTGTAGCATTTGTAGACAAGCTGTTTAATGAAATGTGTCGATTATAAAAGTGTACCACTAATCATTTCTAGTTCAACCATATAGGCTTGACACCCATGATATCTTTCTCATTATGGTCTTCTTATTCTTCTTGACAAAGATCGAAGATCCATCTTCTGCTTGTGAAGACTCTTCTTCATAAGCATCAAATTGAGTTCAGTTCCACAGTTCGTTTGATAGTGTTGGCGGAGTTCATCTATAACTCGACCATATAGGCGACTTTTATTTCCATAGAATCTTGTTCATTTTTCTTCATGCACATGAATTTATGATCGCGTTCATTTTTCTGGTTCAATGTGGAACAACCACCTCTTCTATTAAGGATCAACATCAACCTTGGGGTGAAAGCGATGTGATGGGATCCCAGAGGATTCTCCAGGGTGTCGACCATCATATCTTTTATCATTGATATCCTTTCTTTTGGGTATCCACTTCTGATGAGTTGATTTTGAGGTGGATTTTTGAGTCTATATATCAAATGTCACACCCCTTCTATTACTCAAAGTTTCATTACGGGGCCTTGGCTTCCATATTTGCTTATCCTTTCATCGGGACCTTTCAACGGTGGATTCTTGGATACGAGGTCTAAGTGTCACGCTCCGATGCTCACCATGTGAAGCGTACTTAGCTCGATGGCCAATTAACAGAAGAGATGGCAATTTTCTTGTGGCATTTCGGTATTTTCCCTCACTACAGGCCTCTGAAATTTTCTTTTCATTAGCCATTTGTTCTTAGCTACTTTGAGAACTTTATATATCATGGCAGATAATGTTTCAGGCTGTCTCCTCTATGGTGGTGGAGTTTGATGTAGTTGGTTCGTCC
The DNA here is from genome assembly GCA_021442155.1 of Cymbidium sinense. NCBI lineage: Eukaryota > Viridiplantae > Streptophyta > Magnoliopsida > Asparagales > Orchidaceae > Cymbidium > Cymbidium sinense. The sequence continues at coordinate 54,290,175 of CM038225.1, read as the reverse complement.
AGAAAGACTGTTTTACTTCACCAGCAGAGTTATTCCTCTTTACCCATTTTAGATTGTCAAAGTCATTGTGGGTAGGAATACTCACGGCTGTTGCTTATTTTGGTCAATCAAAATTGTTTATTGTCTTCGTGTTTCTCCTTCTTCTCATCTTGTTAATAATTTACTCACGATGAAAGCTTCATGATCATGCTTTCCGAGTACAAAAGGTTCAGTCAGCACAATAACTGTACCACGAGGAATTAAAGATACAATTTTTCCACTGACAATTCTTTTCATCACGGTGGCTTCAGATTGACCTAGCCTCTTGAAGTTCTCATTGGGAGAACTCCTTGGCAGTTAATTTGTTGAGCTGGTTGACACATGGCGGTAGGAGCTTGATAACTTGAGGCCTTCCGGCCTCGATGAATGTACCACAGTGGGTACCGGGTTGTATTTGATAGAAAATTCAAGCTACCAAATTTGGTAGCTCGACATCCTGTGTTGATGGCGTTAAATTTAGCGGAATGTTTACCACTGATAAATTTGGTGAAAGGAATATGTAGATCCATTTTTTATGGAATGATTCATTCTACATAGAGCCTCATATTGAATTTATTACACACTTAAATCACTATTTTGTTATTTTGAATTTTTTAAATATTTTTTATTCTTATAGCACGTATATGTAGCAAAGATGGAAGAGAATCATCCCGGTGGAGTCAGAAATGTGGGCTCAAAAATTTCACCAGATCTCTTGATGAAAAGAGTATTTTAAAGTATTGGTGTAATTTTGAAGCGGATGGAATAGTAGATAAGACCTACCAGATTTTGATTTGGTGAGGACTTTAGATCTAGTTCAGTTTCCATGAGCACTAGTTATTACCCCAGTAAGTGAGAGAACTTTCGATTAAGGCTAGTCATTAGATCACTTAATGCGTAGCATATAGTAGCGACATGTAGAGTTTATAATTTAAGATATGAAATTCTCATTTTAGCTTAAAATTGGATGGTTGGGGAATGATGGCGTGCCGATCTAGATCCATGGTTCCATCATCCGGCGTGTGGTCCCTAGTCTACTTAGTCAGAGGAGGTAGTCGAGCCAACCTGACATAAGGATCCTCATTAGTAACACATGGGTTACGTGTCCAAGAAATCTTTATAGACCTAGGATGGTGTTTATCTAAGGAGGCACTTAAGTCACTTTAGGCGGCAGAGAGTCAAGTATACCCATGATTCACAACTCAAAGGCGAGCCATTGGGAGCATATGGGCTACGATCGTTATGTAATATAATGGAGGCGGACTAGCCAAACCACGTCGGAGGACTACGGTAAGCTTCATCTGGGCCTGGCACAATCGAGGACAGGTGCGTCCTTACTAGCGTGAGATTGATTGAGAGTGAACATAGCAGAATACTTGATTTGACATTGGCTCCTTTGTGAGCTAGAGTTTTCTTAATTTGTCACCCCTGACAAATAGTTGCCAAAGGTGGATAGATTGAGTTTTGATTTAAACTTTTAGTCATAGAATTTCATTTAAGTAGTTTCAGATTGTTACTTAAAAATTGGTTAATTAGAATATATTTAAGAGCTTGATCACATGACTGCTTAGCTATAGAAGATTAGATCTACTTGTCACGGCGAATCGGTTTTCAGATATTTCACTAATTTAAACTCTTATTATAGGTTTTTAAGTTTTGTTAACGGAGTCCTAAGATTAAATGGAAGTAACACAGACATCCTCGAACACTTGAATTTAAGCATTGATAGTGTCGGGACCTGGCGGGTATATTTAAGTAGTTTTATTTTTGAATTATGAGATTGATGATTTGAGTTGAAAAATTGATTAATTTGAATATGTTTAAGAGCTTTAGATCTTGTCTCTTTTTAGAGATTAGATCTACTATCACGAGAATCAGTTTTAGACATTTCCTAATTTGAAACTCTTATTATAGGTTTTAGATTTTGTTAAGCGGAAATCTAGACTAAGCGGGAAGCAATGTAGCATCCTCGGACATTGAATTTAGGTATTTAATATATAATTAGACACAATGTATATTTAAGAATTTAGGTAGTTTTATTTTTGAATTATGATATTGATATTTGATTTGAGTTGAAAAATTGATTAATTTAAATATGTTTAAAAGCTTTAGATCCGACTGTTAGGCTGTAGGATTTCTACTATAGAATCAATTTTTTAGACATTTCACTTATTTGAAACTCTTATTATAAGTTTTAGGTTTTGTTAAAAGGTTTAAGGTAGCAAGCAACTCATCCTCGGCTTGAATTTAAGCATTAAGCATAGTGTTCAGTAATGTGAGAATTTAGGTTTTATTTTATGATATTGATTTGAGGTTTATTTAATTCCATTTTAGTTCTTGCTTTTATTAAAATTTGCACTTGAAATTTAGAACACATGCGTATTTAAAAGTTTCATCTAGTTAATTATTGATCTTAAAATCATAATTAGGATAAAATTGTTAATTTTTATTAAAAGTCCTATGATTTTTGTAGATTTTGATTTAAGTGCCTCTGTTGTACAAGGGTTGCATCAGGTTGAAGGTGTTTTCTATAGGTTCAAAGGATAACTTAATTTATCATTTTAAGAAGAAGATTTACTCCTCAGTAATTTTCATTTTCCCCTCTTTTATTTAAATTTGATTTTTCTCTCTTGTATTCAAATTTGATTTCCCCATCTTTTGTTTAAGTTTGATTTTTTTCTCTTCTATTCAAATTTGATTTCTCCCTCTTTTGTTCAAATTTGATTTTCCCCCTCTTTATTCTTCTTCCAATTTCTATAAATAAGACTAAGGAGAGTTGCTTATTCCATTCCATTTTCTTGAAAGGTTAGAGTGGGTATTTGAGCAGTTAGGAACTGATGGGCTTTCAATCCTCCTTGATAAATGTGTCTTTTCTTCTTTTTTATTTTGTTTTTTGTTTATACATGTCATATATCATTTTAATTTCCCCATTTTTCTTATTTGACATTTTTTAGTTTTTGTTTTTCCATAGCGCATAATTTATTTTATTTTCCCACATTTTTCTAAGTCAAAAGGTTTGGCAAATTTGACCTCTGGCATCATCCCATAATTTCGTCGAGGTGTTTTGGCTTGCTGATATTCTGGCGTGAGTGGTGTCTTGACACCATTTCATCTCGTCGTCTCTTGAGCATGAGGTCTTCAAACTCTGAGAATACATACAATCTGATATATAATTATCCCCTCTTTTTTTTAAGTCTGGGAATTAAATAAAATTTTGATAGCATTTCGTCTAGGGGGAGCGATATCTAACAAGCGGGGCTTACGTGCACTGGCGTGCGACGATCTCATGACTGTTTTTTTATAGCCTCTTTAAGCTGAGGTTCAAACCGAAAGAAATATATGCATATGTATATATTCACATTCACAAATCTCCACATGTTTTGACATGTTTGTTCAATCTTGAAAGGTTGGGTATCGATTGAGAATCTGAAGGGGTGCGAAAATCGAATGAAGAATTACTTCTTAACGATGTTCTTCCCCGATTGACAGGGCGACTAAAGCGAGGGGTGGGATGCGAAATGAAGAAGAATATTCTTGATGATGATTCTGATCTGGCAGGAGATTAAAGTGAGAGCGATCTTGAAAAGGAATGAAGAATTCCAGTGATCTTCTTCATGGTGAAATAGCGATGAAATTTGGATGTATTGAAGGGAAGGATTCGCTGAATGGGCGAGATTAGTGGAGCAGCCAGATTTGCTGGATTAGCAGGCCAAAATAATGGGCTGTAAGCTTAATTGCAGTGGGCTGGGCTAGGGTTTGAAGGGCTGACGGACCAGTGGGCTGTAGGCTTAATTGCAGCGAGTTGTGGCCTAAAGGGAAGGAGGCTGGTGGGCCAGTGGGCTGCAAAACAGTGGTTTCGGGTCGAGGCGGGCCGGTGGGTGCAGAAGTAAAAGAGACTGGCGGGCTAGTTACGCGGGTCAGACTTGCGGTAGAGGGCTGGTCACATGGGTCAGGCGCGGAACGGGCTAGTGGCAGGTGCGGCAGTGGGCTGGTCACGCGGGTCAGGCGCGAATGGCGGTTCGGGTCCACGGGCGGGCCGCACAATTCTGCGGAATCGCAGAAACGGTCGCGGCTGTGGGAGCGGGCCGGAGCGGCGTGCATGGGTCAGCGGGCTCGGTTCAGCAGCGGGTCGCGCGGTTCTTCAGTCGTGGGCTCAGGTCAGCGGCGGGTCGCGCGGTTCAGTACGGCTCGCGGGTTTGGATCGCGGAACGGCGGGCTTGGGTCGGTGCGGCGGGCTGGCAGCGGCGGGTCGTGTGGTTCGTCGGGTCGCGGGCTGTGGCCAGGGGACGCACGGTGCGCCGGCTTGTCACGGGTTGCGGCCGCGGGAGATGAGGCAAGGCTGCGACGTGGTGCGGGGCGTGATTTCGGCCGGCGGGCTGCGCGTGACACTGGTGGCGGAATGGATTTGGCCGAAAAATTCTGAAAAATAGGAGTTTTTTTCTTTTTTTGGGATGTGAGAGAGGAATACAGGAGAGAAAAATAAGAATTAAAAAAATGAGGGAGAGTGAGGGAGTGAGAGAGAATGAGAGGAAGTAGTTGAGGGAAATGAGGGGAGTGGTTCTGTTCAATTTTTTTTTTTTAAAAAAAAATTCTTTTTGGAAAACTGAAAATATGAGAGAAATGGGATAATTTGGGTATTTTTAATAAATTTTAAATTTATTAAATATTTTAATGTAATTTCCTGATAAATCTACATATATATATATATAAATTTCTAAATCTGATAGCATAAATTTTGTGATCATTTTGGTTAGTCATTTCGTTGAATTGATTTACTCAAAATCGCATCGTCACTTTATTCATTCGATTTTCACATAGACTCATTCAAATTAAGCGATCTTTATTTTGATTGTTACGAGCTAATGACAGTCAATTTAATGAGCGGAGGTCGTTTAACTCTTCTCGACTTCGAATATGCTCACATTTTGATATAGCAATTGATTGATCATTAGATTTTGTAATATTTATATTTTGACTAACGATATTCGAATGATGGGATTAGTTTTCGATCGAGGTTGTTTACTATTTTTGTGACATCCGGTGTATTTTGAACCCGATTTGCGCCTATCGCTTAAATTGTTGAATTGATTTGTAGTTTTCGACTTGACACATATGTGGAGGTCAACTATATGAATAAATTGGACTTAACCACACATGGGTACCAAGTCCTATTTTGGATTATGCTTTGGGGTATAAAAGCATAGCAAAAAATATTTATATTTTATTGCGTGTTAAGCACAATTCCACCAAAAAAATAATGATTAGATCACCCTACTAATGATACATGCACACCTAACATCAATCTAAAATATTATATCACAAAATAAAATTAGCATAAATACCTCATGGGTAGAAATGATAACTTAGCTTAATATGTATGTCATTTAAGGCTTGTATGGTATGTCTTAGCTAGTCTTTAAGGTAAGAATTTTCTAAGTGTGAAAGGATTCAACTTAGAGGGTGGTTTCATTTAAGTGATTTAATTAATTTGGTCAATTTTATTTGATGATTTGATTTGATTTGAATGAACTTACACTTAATTATTAAGTATTGTAATAGAAGAAAAGAGAAGAGAACTTCTCTTTCATCCCTATCTTAAGTAATTTTTAAGGTAGATTCATTAGTGATTTTTCTTTAGTAAATATTTTATTATATATTTTAATTAATCTTAAGTTTAGATTTGCTCTAAATAAATATATTCAATAAGAAATGCATCTTAAGATTAATTAAGTTGAATTACTATCACATAACACACAACACTTCATTTCTTTTCAACATATGTATCATGCATATGAATGTATCCTAAGCATAATTAACAACAAGGTAGCAGTCCCCTCATGAGAAAAGTACATAAGCATTGCAAGGTTCCACCCTATACAAATACCTGCAGGCTCAACCTCAAACAGCCTTTTCTCAAGGGGCAACAACCTATGTGAGCATCCAAACTCCAAATGAAGGGTTACAAACACATAAGAGGCCACCAGCCAATAAGAAAATAAGAGAATCATCCCAACCATCATTATCCACTTATCTCAATTATTATGCTCAATCCAAGAACATAACCCAAAAAAATTATAGTATCTGTCAACAAGAAACCAGAGTAAAACATCCAGCCAACCAACTACTCGAAGTTCATACCAAGAGGGACATAACAAGATGTAGCATACCATCCAAAGTTAAAGAAACAACAATCATAATAGCAGCCATCAAAAATGCACTCAACCATCAACAAAAAACCCCAAGGGGAACTAAACATGGAACAACAGCAAAATAAAACCATCACCTAAGGAAGTCAAACCCATAACCAACAAAATAAACAACAACCACCAAAACAAACAAAAACCAAAAAAGCGCCAACACCAAAATAAAAAACACAGTTAGCCAAATCCCACCAACAAACCAAATAACCTTGAGAGATTCTGTCATGTGTCCCAATATCTAGCAACAAACCACACAACCAACCTTGTCCAAATGACAATAATGAGAATGGAGATAATGCCAATGTCATTACTACCATAATCGATTCTACTATGGAAATAGAAATCCGGCCATACAACACCAACCAACAACAGCAACTCAACCAAAATACAACCCAAACCTGAGATGCAGCCAGCCAAACCAAAATAAAAAGGATGTCATACTCAAACCCACAAACCCACAGAATGATCACCAGATGGCCACACAATCACAACAAAGAAAAATCCCATACCATTGTAGTAATTACATCAAATCTAAACATAATCTAATGCATCTGTAATATGCTCTCATATCTCTTTCATCTCTTCAGCTCCTTCTCCTTCCTGTATCTCAAATTATGTTGTATATTGGCTAGTTTCTACTATTATGTGGCCCAATTGATATTCAAATACTTCAGGTGCAATAAATGATTGATCATTGTCTATAATATTGAACTGAATATTATTGTGTGATGGGTGACGACGTATGTATGTAAGGACATTATAGCCAAAATTATTTTAACATGCTTCTTGAAAGAGTATGCAGGCATATCACGCAGCATAACTCATTTCTTCTTCCATACTCCAAAAGATTGCTCAATAACACCACATAACAATGAGTGTCGTTTATTAAAAAATTCTTTATTACCCCAAATGTCTTGGCTGCTCCTCTCAAAATTAGAGATATAATACTTTGTATTTGGAAAAGGCTTCAAGAATTCTCGTTGCGTTGGATAACCAGCATCCACAAGGTAATATTTTCCTGTTTAATATTTCATAACTATATGTGCAAATAATTATTTCTTTATAATGAATAAATGATTCAATATAGTTATACTTGGAGGAGGCAGTGAAAAGTTTTTTCTCTATGACGTATGACATTCTTGAATATGTGACTATCAAGTGCACTTCCTTCCCATCCAGCCATTAAAAAGGTGAAGCATATGTTGAAATCACATACTGCCATAACGTTTTGGGTAGGCAAATCACATCGACCAATATAAGCTACTTTATCACTTGAAGGAACACGCATCAACATGTGTCCCATCAATTGCTCTAATGTCCTAAATTTTAATATGTAATTATACTAATCACAAATAATTTTGAACACACTTAGAATGAAGCTTACCTTGAAATATGACGTATGACAATCCAATATCTCATCCGTATACTCGAAAAATCGAATATATCGCTTTATAACTTTAGTTGATAAACTTACTAAAGCATCAAAGTCAATAGAGAAGTATCTACTAATGGTTTTAGATGAGTATTGAAATCACTCGCTAGTCTCCTTGATAGATTCATTATGCGATAATATATACAGTGTTAGAGTCAAGACTTCTCTAGTTGTAGTTATAGAAGATCCACAAAGTCTATGGAAATTTTATAACTCTTGCAATAGGTCAGTGAAAATTATTTGTAACATACAAAACACGTTATGAAATCACCCTGGGTGCCCTGCTAAAAACTCAGTGATCCACTTTTCACCAATAAATTTGGAAGTCATATATGGAGTCTTGCAAACGTAAGACTCAATGTACTCATTAATTAAGCATATTATCATAATAATATTAGTCATGGGTTGATCGTCATCATCACTATCCATAATTGTAACTAATGACAAAAATACATTCTTAAGATAATATCAGCCATTACAGATTTAGCAACTAAACAAAATTCATATAGTAACATATCATATATCAAAATCAACTAAGGTACTGTTAATTTCTAAGGAAGTTTTAAGACATCATACATCAAGGGCAAACCAGGTACTACGAGATCATAAAGAAGTTCAAGACATGACAGATACTAAAATATCATATACCAAAGGAAACCTAGCTAAACATCATATTTTCTAAAATAGTAGCGAAGAAAATGAACTCTCGATTCAGGTGCCATAGCCACGAAGATCTCTCGCTTGTTTGCCTCTTCAAGCAACTTCATTTAATGCAGATAAAGTAGAATATCTTCAAAAACTTTAATGATTTTATCAAAAATGATGATCGCCTCAGACAGTGACGACAATGCAATTGTCTTATTCGCTCTAGAAGTGCATACAATAATTAACTGTGATATTTGATTTCAAAGGAATCCATCACCTCCCTTTTTTTTCTGACATCTAGGTCCTAAAGCTAGTGGACACCTAACATGACTGGATTTAGTGTGGGAATCTGTGGAATGTGATAATTCTTGATTTGAATCATTTGAACCAGACTTTTGCTCAGAATGACTATGTTCTTGCACATTCACATCAACTTCTTGACTTGGTGTCTAAGAATGAGTGCATGTTGCAATTACGCCACTGAACATGAGATATAATTTCTCTTCCAATTTAGGGTCTATGCCGCAATATCTAAATTTCTTCGTATTTAGTAATATCTGCAATTTAACATAATGGTCACATGATATGATCATATAAATTTTTTGTGGAGTAATTAGAATGTACAAGTGTGTATAAAAAATTTACCTATATCTTCTCTCGCCACCAATCGTCTGATGCGTCAATCATCTTCATTCTAGGATTCCATCCCAAACCAATTGATCCTTATTTCAACTCCTTACATAATTTTCAATCCTTCTTTAATTGATCTCTTTTATTTTTAAGTTGTGTCCTATTATAATCCCTTCTAGTCCTCTCCTTAAAGTTTTATATTATGTTCTCTCAACCCACTTTATTAAAATAGATTATCGATCTATTACCTAAATCTATCTCCATGAGACAAAGATCATAAAATATTATTTTCCACATCTCTCTCCCATGTAGCACCTACTCCACCTTTCCTTGAGTTTCCCATTATAAGCTCATATTATTATTAAACAATTGTAAAAACTCAGATGATCCATAGGTTAATTTCAGATGATCTATCTTCTACTAGTACACAAACAAATTTGAAGATTAAACTGGTCAAAACATATAAGATAATTACCGAGACAACTTTGGCAATAAATTCTTATTTCTGGAAAAGAAATGAGTAGAATAAAATCTAAAATTCTGAACAAATGTGTGTCATTTATATATATGTTTATGTCTACAATAATATTTTGTACATACATAGTACTTGGAACAAAATAATATTAAAAGGCATGAGAATGTATTATACTTGTCTGACCTAGATCAAATGAAGAAACCATGATATTTGAATGCATTAAACTAACTATACAAGATATAAAATGCAAATTAATATCACAACTACATTACATTAGGCCCATCCTACATAAATTCAACTATAGCTTGTTCAATAACCGACTGTTTGAGGTAATCCCTGATGAGATTGCAGCAAAGAGAGCAATGCTTCAATAAATAATATGCACCATTGGCATCAATATCAAAAGAGGAGACCGGAAGAGGAGTTAAAAGTGTCATTTTAGAAGAAGTTGCCTGGAGCCAGAGGAGAAAAAAGAGCAGCAAATAGAAAGAGCAGGGATTTGATAAATACTAGAAAATTATTTATCTCACTTGAATCCATATGATTTAATACGTAGCAAAATTTAAATGCCCCCCAACTCATTAAAAAAAAGGTTTACCATAATTTAGCCAAAAACATGCCTAAAACTAGCTACCATATAGCCCCTTTGTTTTTTACCTTTTTTTTACTCCTTTCCTATTACCATATAGCCCCTTTAGATACAACCTTATTAGATAAATTTGTGTATTGTTTGAATTGCATGACTATAATACTAAATCAAAAATTTTATACTAAATCATAAATTTTTACTCCAATGTAGTTTTGATTATGCTCACAGAAAATTGTAACTCCATTAGCCCGCAACCAATTAGAAACATATTAGTGGTTTCATCATCTTAGAATCAAGCTAGATTAATAAAAGAGTTTGTGGGTTGCTTGACATAAAGAAGAACATAGAAAAAGGAGGACTTCTGTATAGGTATATAACTTAGAAACAATTTACACTATCCTCCACAAGCTCCAACCTTTTCAAGTCTGACTCATTCAACAATCCACTACCATCAAAAAGAAGAGATGCAGAATCGAATGCAAAAATTAAAAAGCTGAATAAACTTTATGCCTGCTAACACATCCTAGAGGTTACCTTAGCCTTCCACCTAGCTCTGAGTTACGAGAATGTGATAGGATCGGCAGCGGCGAGATTGACAATGATGAGGTCAGCAGTGATGAAATCGACAGCGATGAGATTGGCTAAGATCGACAGTGGCGAGCAAATTCCCGCAGGAAAAACCCTCATTTCACTTTGGCACTAGATGTTTCAAAGGCATGGGGAGAACAAACACAGGAGGATTCTGATAAATTGCTGAGGGGTAATTTAGAAAAAAGAATTTTAGCACCGTCGGCCGCGCCTGGAAGGAATTAGTCGTAGCTTCACAGCAATTGCTGCTCAAACTTCAGAATTTTAGCCTCGCTCATTGAAATCAAATGGGACTACGACGCAGCATAAACCACGCCGCGTAGGAGCAGCTGCCCCAAATGCAGCCTTGATGGCTAGAAAGGTACTTTCTTCTATTATAAGCAAGTGAAATTGTTCCAAAAAATTTATTATTCATATTTTGATAAAAAATGATAAGAATAAACGTAATAATAATAATAATAATTGATATGACACTTAAAATACTACTAGGCGAAGTACGAATCTTGATGTTAAAAGCAAACTGATCTGAAGTTGAAACTGGTCGAGATCGAGCATTTAAAATATCATTAGAAACTTTGGGATATCAGTTAAATCCCTAAAAAGCTCTTAAACATAGAGTGTTTATATAAATCGAAGCTGCCTCGACAGCCGGATCTAACAAGCCCAAGATCTCAAAATTTTGACTTCATTTGAGCATTCAAATATTTAAAATACATCAAATGATCAAAGGGATCATTGTGAACCGTCCGATGAAGTGGAGTGGTACGGGTTTTGCATGTATTTACAGAGACGACACTCCTCCAATCTATAAATAGCACCTTGTTTCTCATATGAGGGGAGTCCAAGCAAGAGAGAGAGCTCTAAAGATCCTCCAAGCACAATCGCGGCCGCCACTGACGGCCGTCAACCACCGCACGCCGGGACCGCTTGCCGTCACCAATCTCTCGCTTGCCTCCATCATGATGACTTCTACCTTGATTATTCCCTCGTTTCTACCTGATTGTTCCTCGCATTTCGCCGTAATTATTCTCCGTATTTCTATCGGTGATTGCTCCGCACAATTCATCACATTCACATTACGAATCGTTACAACCTGATCGTTGTCACATAGTTGTTGTTCCTTTCTCATATATAATTTTGTAATCCCAAGACGGAAGATCTTGTACTCTGAAATAGATACATAGTGGAAGTTTTTTACTGGGCCAGGCCCCATGATTTTTCCCTCTTTTTGAGATTTTCCACATAAAAATTCTGGAGTTTTATTGTTCACTCTTTAAATACCTATGTAATGCGTACGGATTTCACAACGGCTAAGGCAAAACTTTTACTCTATCGCGAATCGTTTTCTAGCACGCAATGCTTTAGCATCACCATGGAAGAGAACCTTCAATCATAATCTCGTGAACACTCTCGCTATGGCTAATAAAGCGCAACACTGAACAATGTAGCCTTTCGCCCAACTCCCGCCACTCAAATCAACTGAACTGTGGATGCCAACCTTCTTCACTTCCTGAGCAAGCGGACTCGCTTGGGTGAAGTGCATGGCGTAAATCCTTGTAAGAGATCGCGCTTAATTTAAGAGTCTCAAAATGAGATGATTCTGACTTTCACAGGAACACAACAAAATACTACCATGAAAACACATCTCCCCAAGATCGAGAAGCATGGGAGGTCAAAATGCTCTCTTGACGTTGAAGTTCCACGAGAGACGATGTCGATCTTCTCCGCTGCTTTCATCCATCACGTACAAGATCGCTAATCCACCAATTATGTGGTAGAACTCAATTCGCTCGGACCCTCACCGCGCATATACGCGTAATTACGACGCTTAATGCAAGATGAATTTCACCTCCAAGATAGAAATCATCTTCCCTCACCGCATATGAGGAATCTCACCTTATTTCTTCAACATCATATTCTGGGTTTCAAGCTTCAACATTGATTCATGGGGTGACACCATGAACACATCGACATTACATGACTATCATGCATATCCAACGAGCTCCTAACATATCGCTTTGTCGTCCTTCTAGTTATTAGGGACAAGCTCGCATTGTCTACTCCTTCGGGGAATCCATCCATACCTTGATAACTCACCAAGATTTTTGTAGATCATTTGCAAATTGGAGGATCATTAAAGATTCTCCATCTCCTTATTCATCAAAATGAGGCGAATCACTTAAGGAATACTTCCGGAGGTTCTCCTTAGAAGCTCAAATACCCAGTGTATTGAACTATTAAGAGGAGTTTTCTTGAAGGACTCCGTCGGGCCTTTTACTGCCACTAATGAGACACGGTCCGCTCATATGCCGACTTGGTCATGTGGAAGCACACCTCTACTTGTGAGGCTATCATCGCAAATAATTTGAACAATCTACGTGAAAACGTAAAAGCACAGAATGTGACATCTATCAAAATAAACAACAAGGCGCGGATCTCCTCCATGACATATCAATGATGTGAACCACGATTTAAAAGGAATACATGATTGAACACATCTCGTTAACCTCCAATGGCTATTCGAGATGAAGAAAATATCAGTAAGCATCCACTAAAATCAAATTCAAATCGAGAATATGTCACTTCCATCAAGTCGTGACATACTTCGAGGCATGCAACAACTCAAAGAAGAAATTGAAAGGCATTTGCAAGGATATCTACGCCAATTTGTGAAGAATCAATCAACTCAAACAAACATACCTCCAACTAGACCAGACAATCATCAAATAATGGAGAAAATCAAAACAATCGGAGACAACATCTAATCAAGTTCTCATTATCATCTCAAGAGGAGTTAAAGAAGTCTCATCGATCATTCCATCACTTTTAATGACCGACTTAGAAGGAGTACATGTTCCTCATCAAGATCCACTTGTCATGGAGGACGGTGACCCACAAAAATATAAGAGAATTTTGATCGACAATGGGAGTTAAGATGTCTTATTTACACATTTCTTAACATATAGGTTAGAAAAGCTCCAACGCAGAATTATCAGTTTGATAATCGCCTATCAGAGAGGGACAATCACCCTTCCTGTTGTCCTGATGAATTTTCTCAAGTGGCTCATTTTATCCAATTCATGGTGGTCTTAGATTCAACATAAACGCTATCTTTGGAAGACCCCTCCAATCAATTTTCGACTACATGATCTCATCTTAAGATGAAATTTCTAACCGTTGAGTTGGAGTGATGAAATCAATGAGAAGACAATCATGTTATCTGTGATAAAGCTCAACCACGCTCTTCTGACCTTCAGATCAAAGATTTTAATTTTGAGATGAAGAAGTACAAAGCTTCACCAGAGAAGACTTGCTCTTTGTTGCATTATCGATGACCAACCATTACGACAAAGGTGTTGGATCTTGCCACAAACAAAGGGAAAATACATGACTTCAAAATCAAGACATCTTAAGAGTCCGATAATGCCGGAGTCATCAATGTGATTATGCACCTCAAGATCGATCTATTCAAACCGATCATCCGTGGAAGTTTTGCACCGACGCCTTCCAGCTATTGAGCAAGAAGTTAACAAGCTTAAGCGGATTCATACGAGAGTACATTACCCTACATATAGCAAATGTTGTCATGGTTAAGAAAATAAAATGAACATGGAGAATGTGTAGATTACACTAACCTTAACAAGACTTACCCGAAGATAGTTTTCTCTTCCGAATTGATCCTTGGTTGATGCTATGCGACATCAAATGCTTTTTTGATGCTTACTTACTTCCAAATCAAAATAAACCCAACGGATGAAGAAGCTACATTTCAAACATATAAAGGTTTATACTGTACCAAGTTATGCCATTTAGATTAAAAACATTATGCTATTATAACGCTTTATGAATAAGGTCTTTGACCTACTACGCATAATGGAGGTATATGTGGATGACATATTAGTGAAAAGCTTGAAGAATCACAATATATTTCGACTTAGAAATATGCTTTAACCTTTTTTCGACGTTATAACATACTCAAGACCAAATGTACTTTTGGAGTTACGTCGAGAAAATTTCTTGAATTTATGGTAATCCACCGTAGGATAGAGGCTAACTCTCAACTTGTCGCCTCCCAAGTTGAGGGAAACTTTAATGCTCATAATCCCTAGCTGGCACAATACCTCCACTTGGTGAAATCTCTTCTTGCCCATTTCAAGATATATCAAATCATTCACATACTGCGAGAGAAGAATACTCGAGCTGATGCTCTTGCTAAGCTTGCTTCATATGCTACTAAGGATTTATTTAAGAGAAGGCATGTTGAAGAAATATATTTTCCGAGTATCCAAGGATCATGGGTAATTCAAGCAATTGATGAGATAAAGGAACATTCGTGGATGGACCCCATCCTGTCTTTTCTACAAGAAGAAACTCTTCCTGAAGACCCAACTTCTGCAATTCATCTTTGAAGACAAGCTTCAAACTTTACTATTATCAAGGTGAACTATACAAACGAAGTTTTTTCCTGACCGACCTCAAATGCCTCTCACCTTCAGAGGCCAATTATGCATTAAGAGAGGTCCACTCAGGGATATGTGGAGAACACCTAGGAGGAAGGGCGATAGCCCTTAAAATTAGAAAGGTAAGGGTTTTATTGGCCTACGATGAAACAAGACGCCTTAGAGCTCACGAAAAAATGTGCAAGTTGTTAGTTGCACTCTAACCTCCCTCACATGCCGATATGAGCTCTCATCCATTCAAAGCCCGGCCTTTTGCTCAATGGGGATTGATATCATGGGACCTTTTCGATAGCATCGTGCAACGAAAGTTCATCATTTTAGCGCCGACTACTTCACTAAATGGGTGGAAGTCGAACCGCTCGCAAAAATTATGGAGGCAAATGCTAAACAATTTATTTGAAAAAATATAGTATGTTGATTCGATCTTCCTACAAAGATCATCACTGACAACAGAACATAATTTACTAGAAAAGCCTTTACGCCCTTTTGCAAAGATCTTCACATTCACCGATAATGGCTATAACACATCCTCAAACTAACGCGATAAGCTACCAATAGACTATACTCAAAGGACTAAAAACACATCTCGAGAAGGCCGGGGGGCAATGGGTTGATGAGCTTTCTAATGTTCTTTGGGCTTACCGCACTACATCGCGCACCCCGACTGGTGAGACACCATATAACTTATGTTTTAGCATAGAAGCTATTATACCAGTAGATATTGAGGTTCCAAGTCCAAGAGTTCAATTATTCGATCATGACGGTAATGAAGAAAAACTCCGACAGCACCTGGACCTACTCCCCGAAACTCGTGACATGGCCCTACTTCGGACTGCTTCCTATCACCAAAGGGTAGCTCGTCACTTCAACAGAAGAGTAAAACCTCATCCCATATCTGGTGACTTGGTACTGTCTCAAGTTCAGTAAAAGGCCCTCAACGCAAACTCTCACCTCTTTGGGATGGCCCATATGTGGATTATAGCTATGGTGAAGCCGTGAACTTTCAAGCTCAAGGATTAGAGGAAAAACTTTACCGAACTTAGAACACGAGAATCTCAAAATATTATCAGTAATTCCTACTGCATAATTATCACAGCTTTTATTTTGTCTCATTTATCATTTCCTCTTCATGTAGCCAACCTCACTTAGTGGGATAAAGACTTGTTGTTGTTGTTATTATCATTTTCTCTTAAAACTCATAACCGTGTTAAAATCATCTTATGATATCACCAACTTATCGAGTAATGAATTTATAGCTTTCTTCTTACAAACTTATTTTCTTCATTTAATCCTCCCACTTGAGAAATATACAACTCACGTTATATCTCAATCATATGATCAATCCCAAGGGACTTTCCATGACCTCTTCCACACAAGTTAATGTCATCGAGCGAAGACTCTGACAAATAACCTAGGGTAGGTTAAAAGGTCCTTGGTGGACTTTTCACGGCCTCTTCCACACAAGTTAACGTCATCGAGCGAAGACTCTGACAAACAACTTAGGATATGTCAAAAGGTCCTTGGTGGACTCTCACCACCTCTTCCATACAGTTAACGCCATCAAGAGACTCGACAAACAACCGGATAGGTCAAAAAATCCCGAGTGGATTCAATTCAACCTCATCCGCAGTTAGCATCGTCAATATTCACCAATTACCCCGGATAGTAAAAAATAAAAGAGTATCATCTAAAAAAATTTTGATAACATTAACATGATGATATAAGAAAGAATCAAGATTCTGATACACACTAATAATAATACATATAAAAAATGCATCCTCAAGTGATGCTACATCATATCGCTTGGTGATATCAACGCCCTCCTCCTCACCACTAGAGATACTCGGACTCACTCTCAACTCTTTCATCTCCGAATGATGAAGAGACTTGATACTTGGAGAGAGATCCTCAATACTAGCTCGGCATGGGATTCCTTTAGGAACCCTCGATGAAGCCTCCTCTAAACATTGGTGCTCCAAGTCCTTCACTTCAACATCAAGTATGATTACGAGCTTGAACATGGTCTTCAAGTACCTGATAAGCCGTGGGAGTTCTTAAAGTCTTCCACCCTTCAAGGAGATTTCATTTGCTTCCGCTTCGACATTATATGCTCCTTCTCAAAGAAGATCATGTAATGCTTTCTTCTCCAGAGACTCTCTCCCACGCAAGTGCCTTAAGTCTTTTCTCTTTCTAATGAGTCTCTGTCCTCACCTCAATCAGCTCATCACGAGTGTGCTCCACCTCCTAACACTGAAGAGAAAGAGAAGTCGACATGTTCGCTAGCTCAGTTCTGCACCCGGTCAGCTGATCCTCCAAAGTCGCCACTTCTTTGGCTTTAATACTCATCTTTCGCTCATACTCGTCTTGTAGATATTCTATCTTCACAAATTCAATATTCCACTCATCTAAAGAGACACCCAAGTGAGCCATCTTCCCTAATGTTTGAGTTACTTATAAAGAAAAAAAACCATCACAAATATTACACAAAAGAAAAGAAGAAGAAAGAAGAAAGAAGGGAAGACAACGTACCAATTAATCTGCTCGTTGACGCCCAGTACATATGTGATTTAACACCTCTTCAGAATGTGCTTTTCAAGAAATGAACTCCCCATCATGAGTTGAAATAAATTAAACTCTCGAGGTCAATTCGAACATCTTCTTCAGATATCTCGACGTAGTCACTTCAACAAGATGTCTTCTTTTTCTTTAGGGAAGAAATATTGCCACCACTCGATTTGCGGAGCTTCTTGAAAGAACCCTATGAATATGAGGAGACCTTTCATCACCTTTACTTGACCTCTTTAGTGGAAAAGAATGAGATCTCCCTGCTTGGATAGAAAGGCCAATCTTGAACATTATATCTTCAACCATATATTCGCCAATGTGACGTAACTTATGTTGCAAGCTTCCTACATCAGGGATATTAAGAGTTGCCAGGATCTCATTCTCCAATATCAATAATGGATCTGGAAGGTCATTCAATCTTCCCCATCTCTCAGGAAGGCCTCACTCATTTTTCACAAAAAAGAATCCATTAGACCAATTTCTAGATTGATCCCGTGCTGAAAATTCTATCAAATTCTTTATAGTCCGATAAGAAACACGTCTCTGAGTATCACATGTAAATCTGCACATTCGACACAAGTATTTGATGTTCAAAGTAACACCACGCTTCTAAAGAAGACAGCCAAACCGATGATGATCATTAAAGCTCGAAATGAAAACTGTGACAAAGCTACACCACATATTTTGAACATCTCAATCAACTTAGGAGCCAAAGGGAATCGCAGTCTCGCACGAAGAATCATCTCAGAAACAGTAAAGTACCCTGGCGGAGGTGAACGGGCTCGACTTTGGCAACAATGACCACCAACTCATTAGGAAGAAAACTTTCTGGAACACCATTAAACTATCGATGTGACGGATGGTATATCGTATGTAGCCATCACACTATGAGTTTTCTTCTAGCCATCACCCTGTGAAAATACATAATAAATAAAGAGGGAGAAATGAATAAAATCTGAGAATTTTGTAAAAGCAACTCACTCACCCCAATGTTTCGCCTTTTTTTGACTCTCTCTCGCCATGGATAGCTGATAAAATTTTTACACGATCGACAAAAAAGGATACACACACATATGAGAAAAGAAAAAAAAGAGAGAGAAAATATTCCTCTCGATGATGCTCATAAATTACCTACCAAACTTTCGAGTCGTTGAACGATAGTTCCTACTAACACTCTATCTTGGCGTTATCAACGAATCATCCATTAAAGTCATGAAGAAATCCAATTTCCTAATAAAAGTTGGAACCGCAGTTGACGCCTCAAACCCGACGGTCCGACGAGGTCGGTTGATGCCTCTTTGAGGGAAAATGGAACAACATAGTATCGCGTTGATCACCTCTCATCCGAGGTCGGTTGACTCTTCGAGGAAAAATTAGAACAACGACATGTACCGCGAGCCTTGATCCAAACTGACGGTCCGACGATCGGTGATGCCTCTTTCGAGAGAAAAACTGGAACAACGACTTATGTACTGCGGGCCTTGATCGCCTCCAAACCCGGACGGTCCAACGAGGCCGATTGACATCTCTTTCGAGGGAAAATTAGAACAACGACGTAAGTACCGCGGGCCTTGATTGCCTCCAAACCCGGACGGTCCGACGAGGCCGATTGACACCTCTTTCGAGGGAAAACTGGAACAACGACGTAAGTACCGCGGGCCTTGATCGACTCCGAACGACCCTCACTCAAGAAGAAGAGAAGTACTAGAGCATTGAAGAAGTGTGCCTTCTCCTGGCCCTGGGGTTTTATAGACCCTTATAGGGTAAAAGTAAAATCATCAAAACGCCAAAATTGCAAAACCGCCAAACCATCAAAAATCACCGTTTGAGCCCGCAGACCTTGCCCATCGCCAGTCTCGCGCGCTCGGGCAAGAATCGCCAACGTCGTGGCGTAACCGGCCGCTGTACGCCTGCGCATCAAGACGCCGTGCCGTCCGACAGCCATAATTCGCCGACCGTCACGCTCATGCCACCGCGACGCCTACCCGCCGAGCGGTCTATTCCGCGACCCGCCTGATGTGGCCCGCACACACAGACGCTCAGTGCCCGCTCATTGAGCTCATAAGCGGCGAACACCAAAAGCTCATAGAGCAAAAGCTCAGAACCTTGAAATCATGCGCAAGATACTTATACTCATCCGCAGTACATCCGCTTCATAGTCATAATATTGTGCTCCCATAAGACTTTTCTAAAATATGTTAATGGACGCTCAAATTTCATTGAAGAGTTTGCTATCTTCAAGTATTTAACATATATATATTTTTTGATGATTGAAATAATGATATCCAAAAATAGGGACAACCGATATGACACTTAAAATACTACTAGCAAGCACGAATCTTGATGCTAAAAAAGCAAAGATCCGTTGAAACTGGTCGAGATCGAGCACTTAAAATATCATTAGAAACTTTGGGATATCAGTTAAATCTTTAAAAAGCTCTTAAACATGTAGTGTTTATAGTCAAATCGAGCGTCTCGACGAGCCGGATCTAACAAGCCCAAGATCTCAAAATTCTGACTTTATTTGAGCATTCAACTATTTAAAATACATCAAATGATCAAAGGGATCATTGTGAGTCGTCCATGAAGTGGAGTGGTCGGGTTTTGCATGTATTCTGAGACGCCACTCCTCCAATCCATAAATAGCCCTCATTTCTCTATAAGGGGAGCCAAGCAAGAGAGGAGAGAGCTCTAAAGATCCTCCACAACGTGCCGCCACTGATGGTCGTCACCACCGCCGCCACGGCCGCCGTTGATCCTCGCTGCCGTCAATCTCTGCCCATCATGATGACTTCTACCCACCTGATTCTGCCAAGAATTGTTCTCCATTTCTACCGGATTGCTCGCTCACCATCATCTCACTACTAGAATCTACAACCGATCTGTACATATGCTTTCATATATATTTAATCTGTATGGAAGATCTTGTACAAACAGCAGTGGAAGCTTTTCTGCTATGGGTTTTTCCCTCTTTTCAGATTTTTTATGTAAAATTATGGAGTTTTATTGTTCACTTTTAAATACTTTGTGTGTGGGATTTCACAACTGGCTAAAAATTTTACTCTACCAAGAATGGTTTAGCACAACAATAATAATAATAATAATATATTTAAAATCATGAAATTTAAAAAAATTTATTTTAAATACATCTTTGAAAATCATGAAATTTATTTAAAGATAAATTTAGTATTAATATGCCATTGAAAAAAAATTATAAGTTCAAGCATGAGTCGTAATGTACATGTGATTGGATCTCTCTTGGAATTAAAATTTAGATTATTCAAATTCTCTTTAGCTATCATATAATCAAACTAATCATCTTGATGAAGCAAACTCAATGACATAAAAAACTGCCCAATCTAAATTAAGATGATCTCAAATCAAGCACTTAAAAGTGAAAATATACTTGGAAGCTTTAGAATATTATTTAGATTCTAAATAACTTCCAAAAATGGCATTTTATATGGACTTCATTTGGGCACTCAAAAATATAAAATATATTTTATGATCAAGTGATCCATTCTGAGCTATCTAATAAAGTGGTTTTGATGCCTATATTTATAAAAATGTCATTCCCAAAATCTATAAAAATACTCATATTCTTTACATGAAGGGACCTAAGTTGGAGATGGAAGAGAGTTCTGAATCTTGGAGAATTATAAACCATCACTAGACCACCACTTGGCCAATACCACAAGATCTCCATCCATCACTTTAAATCACCACCCAATCATCACTCATCGTTCCACCGCTTTGTTGAAGAACTGCTAGTCCAATGTCCGACCAATGTCCCTGAACCACCGCAATCATCATCATAAGATCACACTATCTTTGGATTGTCGCTCAGTCACCATCATAAATAGATGCACCATTCGATCACCATCGTCAATCCACTGCTCAACCATTATTGTCAATCTACTATTCAATCATCTTTGTCAGACCATCATCGCTCAATTACCCAACCAATATTATTGGATCACTGCTTGGTTGTCCTTGTTGGACCATCGCTATCACTGGAATGTCACTCATCCACCATCAACGGTCCACCAACTAGTCACCATCATCGGCACAACACCTGGCCATCTTTGTTGGACTATCATCGGTTTAATGCCCAACCAATATCATCGAACCATTATCTGGTCATCGTCGTAGGACTATTGCTCGACCACCATCTAACCGCCATCATCGATACACCATGCAATCATCCTCAATGAATCACCACTCAATCATTGTTGTTAGTCCAATATGTGGCCACTACCGACAAATTATCGCTAGACCACCTTCACTGAAATGTTTGATCACAAAGATCATCGCTAACTATATTATTTAATCATTACCAATTGGATATTTATCACTAACATATCATTATCAATATCATTAATAAATAATATCATTTATATAGATGACGCTTTTGCTTTATGACATCGATGCATTTTGATACACATTATCGTCTATAAAGTTAAAGCATTTTGTTAGCTTATATCATCACTTATATTAGAATCTATTATCTATAATTCATATATATTATATTTTATCAACTCCTTCCTTAACTATAAGTAAGGGCATCATTTGTAACTGTAATTACACACTAGTAAAACTATTTCAACTAGTTTAGAACTCGTGGTTTTTCTCCATTTTTGGACTTTTTCTACATAAGAAGTTGTCTCTTACAACTTTTTTTTATATATGTGCCTTCGCATAAAATTAAGATATTAAATTTTTTTTTTTTACCCTCGTGAATTTTTCTTCATGCAACAAATATAATTAAAATTTTTATTGTATTAATTTAAATAAGTTTAATAATTTTAAGACTCTTTTTAATCATTATTTATGAGAATATTCTCAACCAAACTTACCATTTGTTTCAACGAACAAAAATAAGCAATTATTTTATTTGTATGGATTACATTATTTTGAATTAGAATATCTCAAATCTCAACATTATAATTTTGATTATTTCAATAAATTATTTAAATTTCAAAAAATAATAGCAATACGTAAGATTCCTCTTTTTAAAAGAGTCGCGCTGTGGCAATCTCAGAGTGGCCAATTTATTAATGTTGACCCCCGGGCTTCAAGCATACAAAATACTAAAACTTTTTTTTTTTTGGAAAAGAATACTACTTTTACTGCTGGCTTACGTGTCGCAAGCCAACTAACTTTACCAGCGTGTTCATCGCAATAATGCTAATATGTCCTATAGTTACCAAGAAAAGAAACTCTGAATTGCGACCATGTGGTAAATTCGAAGTTGCCAACGACGTTCCGCCATGAATAATTGAATATGTTCTACGGTCCCTTTTTTTGGTCAAATTACGATGGCGAACTCGAGGCCAAAGGGTTCACGGGACCACGTTGTGACGCGTCCAACGCCCACCTTGATTGAAATTTGCGTATTTAATTCGCATTGCGGCTTTGGTACGATTCGTCTGTGAATTTGACTTTGATCAATAACCAGGGATAAATATTCTATATATATATATATATATATATATATATAATTTAATTTAATTTTTAATATTTATTTATGTATTTTAAAAAATTATGAAAATTTACATGGCTGAATAAGAGTATGGTAGAGTAAAGAATTGACTTTAAAAACTTAAAATTAACTTAAATCAAATGATTTTTAATTTGAATCAAATTTAATTATATATATATTTTTTTTAATTTTTAATATTTATTTATGTAATATTTAATATATCAATGCGTGAATCTATATATTTTAAAAAATTTTAAATTGGAGTTAATGTGAGCAATAATGTATACATATAAATATTATTGAGTCAATTTTAAATCAAAATAATTGAAACAACTCTGATCTAAAATTTGAATTCATTAATATATTATTGATTATCTATTTAACTTTTGTTGCATCGTAATTTTATTTTCTCTAATATCTATAAAATTAGAGTAAATAAAAGTAATTTTATTGCATGTTAATATTTTATGTTCATAATTTTATATGAAGCTTCAGCGCATACATATACTAAAAAAAAAAAATTAAAATATTAAAAATAAAAAATATTGAGGTACGATTTAGTAAAAATAATTAATTATATATGCAGTATTATAAGCGTTTTTTTTATATAATTGGAGAAGAAAAAACTATAAAATTTAAAGCACTTGCCCCAGAATTGTTAAATTTACTCAAAATCAGTGTATTGGATTCCAAAAATATTAAAATAAAATTAAAAATAATTGAGAAAATGTTTGTAGCTGAACCCTGTTTCTGAATCCACTGATGATTCACATATATCACATCATCATAGTTTATAAATTAATAAAATTTCAAAATAATATAAATTCAATTTTAAAAGCGTAGCCTCACACTAATTTTAAAATTCAATCTAAAATCTATAGCCAAGTAAAATCCAAGGTCTATTTGAAAAAAAAGTTCTCATTATTTTATTTTTTATTTTGATATTACATTTTTATTTGGTTATTATATTTCAAAAAATTGTACAGTAAAGCTACATTTGATAATCACATCTATTAGAATTTAAAACCTAAAAAAATTATTATTACCTTAAAAATAAAAATTTTATAATATACATAATAATTTAAAAAAATAATTTTAATAATAATTATATTTAGCATCCCTAAATATTCTATGGAGTGAGGAACCATACAAAGCAGTTCCTATCGAAGTAATTAAAAGCTGGCAGTGTCGTATTCATTGAAAAATCGAACCATTTATTACGAATTGTGCAAAATGTGCCCATTTTCTCATCATATTTCATTTTAATTGACTCGGTAGCATCCAACAAGTTTTTTTTTTTAATTTTTTCAGTTTTAACTGTTTTATTATTAATAGAAACTTAATTAAATTTTATATTATATTAATTTTCTAAAAAAATTAATAATTTATTTTAAATAAAATATTATTTAAAATATTCTGAGCCATTTTTTTTATGCCAAGCAAAGTATTTCATATAAAAAAGATTTTATAATTTTTTCAGAGTTTTTTTTTTTTTTTGGAATTGATTTTTTTTTTTTCAGAGTTTTTTTTCATTATATTCTCATTTGTTGAGATAAGAGGTATTGCTTGTCAGGAGGAGGTGAACGTAACTCAAAATGTTTTTATGTGCATCATATTTTTATAATATTTATTTATATTTATTAATATCGTAATAATATGATATGAGACATACGAGATTAAAATAATTAATCAAATGAGATTATTTTATATAACACTCTATAATTCGTTTTATGAAAAATAATTTAAAATTGTCGAAAGTAAAAATAATCATTTACTTTATTTTGTTTTAAAAAAATATTTAATCTTTTGAAGAGGAAAGATGATATCATTGAATCTGGTTAAAAAAAAGAATATATATCTATATATATATATATATATATATATATATATATATATATATATATATATATATATATATATATATATATATTTATTGTATTATATTTTAGTGTTTTATAACATTAAATTATAAGGATATTTATAAATCAAATCTAAAATATATATTTATAATTTAATAAATCTTATTATTTTTTTAAACATGAGATTCATATATTTGCAAATATTTATCTAATAGTTATGAATTTTCAAAATGAAAAAAATATGGGTTAAATTTTTTTTAATTTTAATATTTGAATGTCAATTTAAAATTTTGATGTAAAAGCTCCTAAAATATATACACAAGAATATATATATATGTATATATATGTTATTTTAAAACTGAATATTATTACATTATTGATTTAATTTAAATATTTTATATCAAAATTTAGATATTAAGTAAATAAAAATATTAGAATTGTATGATATTTTCGTAATTTTAAAAAAAAAAAAATCACTCACCGGCGGTGACCTTACTGAACATTTAGCTAATAAAGCGTACAGAGCAAAATGAAAGCAAACGCAGAGAGAGAGAGAGAGAGAGAGAGATCATGGGCAGTCCAACTAGTTCATCGGCTACTGGTGGCGCCTCTCCTCCATCTTGTCCTCAGGGAATAGGGACTTCTCTCTCCCTCTGGAGACAAGGTTTAGTTCTTTTCAATCCCCTCGTCCACGACTTATAGCCTTATTGCCATGGATTTCGGCTTCATCTCTTCCACTCGTAGTTCTAATACATATTTATTCTCCATTTTTTATGCATTTGATCCAATTCTGGGTCACTGCCTTGGCTTTATAAGCTTCCAGCTCAGTCCAGTTTGTATCTCCTTCAAAATGAGGCTTAAAAATTATGCTTGAATAGGAATCTTCATCTCTCTGTGCTTTCGATGCTGTTTGAACTCTGCTTCTTCTAATTTCTGAATGGTTTATCTGATTCCTGACTTTTTTCTTAAGATGGCTTGTTACTTAAAACCTAGATTTTCTTTTTTACTTTCATTAGATTTTGTTTCTCCTGAACGGGTTTGATTCCTGTGTCTATGTATTTTTGGAGCAATTACATCCATAACAATCAAATCTTAACTATTTATAAACCTAACATCCTTCCATCTCTATTTTAAAATTATCACACCAATATTGATATTCACAACAAAACCTTAACACATTTCTTTTTTAATATTTGTCAAATTCCCAACAATCTAATTGTGGCACTCCCAAGTCCCAAGCACACTGGCTTTCTGCTTAAAAAAAATGACATAAATGTTAATTTGTAAATAAGTTTTATGTGTGAACTGAAAGTCTCCTTTTTTTTCAAAAGTTGATTTTGCCAAAGTACCAATTTGATGCATGCGAAATTGGATCTCAAGACTTTAACAATTAACTCTCAACTTTTGTAACAATTAAGCAAACACCTGCATTTTCATGGCTACATAGATTTTCATGTTGATATCAAAACAATGATTTCATAGTTAAGGATTTGCTATTTAGGATTTGCTTTTATGAATTTCTATTCTTTATTTATTTACAACTATGGTTGGAGTGGGAAACGTCTTATATGCAAAACGTCTTATTTACAAATATGATTTATTTATCGCTTAGTTCTCAGATTCATAGTGTTAAATCTAAAATTATAATTTAGTATACTAATTAAAATCATTGTGTAAATTGTATGTGCTAGTTTGGAAAATTTTCCTCTTACTACTTGGATGATCATTTTTCCTCTTGTTTGTTTTCAGTTCTAATTTTTATTAGGCTTTTTAATTTAACATACATAGGGCTGCAAATGATTTAATATGTTGACAAGCTACTTGTGGCTCTGGTTTGAGCTTGTTCATGACCGTATAATTAACCAAGCAAACAAGCTTGAACAACTTTATAAATACTCGATTGATACATGAAAAAGCTTGAGCTACTTCTTGTTGATTAAACACAAAATGAATATTATTTAAAGATTGTTAAGATGCTCTCTATTATGGCTCGATAATATATTCTTTTAAGACTTGATTACAAATTTATTTAATATTTGATTATGAGGTACTCTTGTTCTTTTTTATATTAGATTGCTTTGTTTATGAACACAAGCCTCTTGTTTATGCTCGTTAAAATATTTGTTTATTTAGTAATTCATTCATTTACGGTCTCATTTTAAGCTCGATAAGTTGCTCGTTAATAGGCTCGATAAGACATGTCCTCCAAATAACTAACAAGTTGTTTGATAGTGTTGCGTGTTAAGAGGTCTAATAAGGTCAGTTTGATTAGCTAACGAGGCAAGCTCAAACCAAGCTTAAATATCTATATTTTTAAATAAACCAGGCATGAGCACTACTATTAATACTTGAATCCAGCTTGAGCTCAGTCTAGGCAAATGAGCTCAATCTTGGGCAAGCTCCTGCTCAACTTAGCTCGATTCATTTGCAACCCTAAACATAGAGGTAGGACCAATTAGTTTCATTTTGGGGCTCACTTGATTGCTTGGCTAGAAATCATTTTTATGAAAGAATGGTGAAGTTTCTTAAATTCTTTATTTTATTGGATGGATGTATTTAGACATCAACATTAATTTTGTACTCTACAAACTTTCTCATAAACCCTCAAAGATGATATTTTATTTTCACACCCAAAATGAGTGAAAACAAAAGCATCATTCTCTAAAACAATTTTCTATTTCAAGCAACCAAATGAGCCCTTTGAGGAGGTGTGATGCTCAATGCATATGGAAATGCACTGATCTCAGAAATAGAAATGCTCATAAACTTCACAATCTATATTTCTGTAATCAAAGCTCTTGATTGAAACTATCATGGCGTCGGTAGGTCAGATGACATTGGGAGAGTAGATGCTTAGATTTGTATGTTAAGAAAGGTAGAGGTAGACCTAAAAGACTTGGTTAAGATGTATAAAATGATCTTAGTATACTTGAATTAAATGAGAATTTGTATAATAGTGGAGGATTCATGTAGCCACCCACCTAGTGGGATTAAGGCTTGTTGTTGTTGTTGTTGTTTGATCCGTGTGTGTTGGGAGCACGTGTTTAGCGAATAGTCACAATGATGATGGGATATGACTATAATAAAATCAGCTACAAAATCACATATCATTTCAACCATTCAAAACTACCTATTATGAAAATCCTTGATGTGCAAAATGCATTGTCAAATAACATTAGGAACAATTTTGTATGCTCCCATATTCAATGTTTACATCTTACCTACAATTTTGGCCATATCTCACTTTCTCTGACTAATTTAGATGAGTTTGATGAGCTATCGTGATCTTGCGATTGATCAACATAGATTTAGATTATTAAATTGGAGAAATGGCTTAATTTGCTTTTGCATCAAATTATAATGGCCATGTCGTTTTCATTTTCACTAATGAAAATTGAATTGTTGGTATAAATTAAATCTTTCAGGAGAAGGATGGATAAACAAGAATCAGTTCATATATTGTGAACATATTACACATATTCCATCAAAATATCCTCACAGCATTTGATAATATGTTTTAGGTTATAAGAACTCATTTATTCTTCATTGTGCATCCAAAAGCATTCTACCTTTTGTTTTATAAAACATGAAATTACTTTGCAAAATATTTAGAGGAATGCATCTCCTTAAAATTTTATTGTTTTAGTTATTTGTATCATTCTAATATCTAGGAAACTATCATGAATTAATAGATCTCCGTTGAAGAGTTAGAAGGAAAAGCTATCGGTTTGTACTACGGTGCAAACTGGTATGCCAAATGCGAGAAGTTCACCCCATTGTTAGCAGAAGTTTACCAGAAGCTTAAGGAACAGGAAGCTGATTTTGAAGTTGTCTTCGTGTCATGTGATGAAAATCAGAGCTCCTTTGAGCAATTCCATGGTACAATGCCATGGCTTGCTATACCATTTACTGATTTGCATTCCAGGAAACATTTGAACCAAAGATATGACATTGAAGGTATACCTTCCTTGGTTATTCTCAGTCCCAGCGGGCTCTTTGCAAACAGATGGTGTCAAGCTTATCCACCGGTATGGATCACGAGCTTTTCCCTTTACTCCGTTGAGTATCAGTGAGTTGGTAGCTGAAGAAAGCCAATCATGATACTCAAACCTTGGAAAAGATCTTAGCAACTACCGGTAGAGATTATGTGATCGATCATGGTAAACAGGTAAGTATAGAATTCTGGAAGTAGTGCTTTGTTTTGATAGGATTCAGAAACTCACTATAGTGAAAGGAAGTTGCAGGTACCAATCTCGAATTTGGTAGGGAAGACCATTGGATTGTTGTTCTCAGCTCAGTCTTACCCATCCTGCGCTAAGTTTACTTCTCGATTGGCTTCTGTATATAGGAACGTTAGAGAAAAGCATGATCGATTTGAAATTGTGTTTGTTTCAGTTGACAGAGATGAATCAAGTTATTCTCAATGCATTAGTGAGATGCCGTGGATTGCGTTGCCATACGATGTGGATTCTACCAAATCGCTATCTCGATATTTCAACATCCAGGGAATCCCAGCTCTCATAATAATCGGTCCTGATGGCAAGACTGTAACGAAAGAAGGAAGGAATCTGATAAACTTGCATATGGAGATGGCGTATCCCTTCACCGAAGAATGGTTGAAATTGCTTCGAGAAAAGATCGATGAAGAGGCAAAGAGCCACCCAACCTCTTTAAATCACGAGGGTCATCGGCATGCACTTAACTTAGTTTCCGAGAACTCCGGAGGCGGTCCGTTTATCTGCTGCGAATGCGAAGAGCAGGGATTCGGCTGGGCATACCAATGCCTCCGATGTGGTTATGAGATTCATCAAAAATGTGTGAGGATGGTTGAAAGAAATGGCACATAAGAGAACTCATTGCCTAGCAGCTGGCTGTAAGATGTAAAGACCTTAGTTTCTGAATAACTGAAATATCCAGATATAATGGTGAAGCTTCTGCCGTCTAAACAAGCTGATCTGTTGACTTGCAGCTCAATCAGGGGTAAGTCCCTCTAAGCCATGCTTGAAACATTAATGGCTCTTTAAAGATTTTGCAGCAAGAATTCTAAGAAATGTGAACATTATTTTTAGTATTGGGCTTTTGATGTGGTTCAACCTGTTGATATAATATTATCTTGTTATGACTGTTAACATTCATCTTCAGAGAAGATGAAGTGAACTTGAGTTGAATTGGTACTTTACAAATGGAGTGCATATAGAATGTCTGTAAATCTAGCTTTGTTTAGGTGATAAATGTTGTACTTTGAAACTTACTATTCTGATATGGTTTCTTGAAAGTGTTTGTCTATAATTTTGTGGGGATTGAAAAAGTGGAGCTTTTTTTTTTTCTGTGGAAAGTTCATATGAATATGTAAATCTTGGGAGTTTTTTTTGGTCATGTGTGACTGCAAGCAAAGAAAAATATTATTGACTCCTCCCATGTTTCTTTTATAAGGATTATTGTGTCTATTATTCATTAAGAGGCTATTTGATTTGCTGCAAGTAAAATTTATGGAATGCAGAGATTTTAAGAATTTTGACCGTTGGTTTAAAGAATTTTGATTGCAGTATAAAATTTCAATGTATTTTAAATTCACCTTTTAGTTCAAAATTGACTTAGACAAATTTTAAATAAATTGTTCAGTATATAAAGTGAGGCTGATCGTCACACTGCCACCCATTTCTTTTATCCGCCCTCAAAATTATAGATATTTTATTTTGTATTATGTGACTTTATCAAACAGAAAAAAATAAACTCCTGTATTTATAGGATTATAAACCCTAAACAATTTAAAATTAATTTAAATATATTACTTTCATTTTTCATTATATTTTTTTTACATTACATTTCAAATTCAGCTAATCAAACAATCTTTATTTTTGAGAATTTATAGTGAAAAAGTTGTGTTTTTCAATCTGATCTGATTGAATATGATAACTGTTAAAAAATTATGATCAAATTTTTTTAAAAATCAAAATAAATGTGTGATATTCTTTATAATTTTTTAGATAATATTTTTTCTACAATAGTTCTATCACTATTTTTTAGACAGTTGTATTTATCTCAAATAGATCTTACCTCTACTTTGGCATCTTTATCTTTGTTCCTCATTTCATTTACAATAGCTTTCATTCTCTCTATGCAATTGATTTTTGCATTCTTAGAAGTATTTACTATCTTTGGCAAAGAAAATTTGATTTTCAGAGTACTGATTTTTTATTTTCTTTTAATGGAGAATTTACAGTGTTTCTGCTGAGTAAAGATTTGAGTTTTACTTTGAATTTAATGTTGGGAATTTGTTAAGTTGATAGAGGGAATGATAGTCATCTTTAATCTTGCGTTACTAATTAATGAACCCTACAAATAAATGGGTTCAAGGACAATTTTGCATATTGTAAGGGATATCATGGCATTTTTTTAATGTAAGGTAAATTTGTATACTATATGTATATACAATATGAATTATTAAAAAAAAAAATTTCTTGGGGTCTTTATATAATATTGGAAGAATTTATGAATTCTAATCTTCAAAATTATAATACATATATTCTACATATTATACTCATGCAAATATAAGTACACTTTTATTTGTCTTATTTTGGTATATTAAAAATGAATTTTAAATAAAATTATATATGCTTTAGATAAATAATTTGTGTGCTTATAAATAAAGTGAATTAGCCCAATAAAGGGAATTTAATGAACTTAAAACTATTCAATTTTAAATTTCTAAAAATATTAAAATGCTAAAAAAATTGTTTGTTCAAAAATATTAATTCTAACCATCGAATCAAATGCCTTGACTTATGATAAAAATGATTAAAATTCTTAGAATATTCATAAGTAATATTTATTTCTACATGTTTAAGGAGAATTTTAGAAAACAAAATTTTAAAGATTTAGAAATTCAAAACTTTTATCTATTAGCTTTATTATTTATCATCAATCAATATTATCACTTATAATGCCACCTCATCTAAAGAATAAAGGATGAATTATTATAACTTTTAACCCACATCATGTAACACTCAAATTATAAACTCATGTTTTTTTTAATCTTTTACATCTTTTCAAATGAGAAATTAGCATATTTTAACCTTCAAAAAAATAGGCATGCCTTTACATAAAACCTTCTAATATTTGTTAAAAACACTTCTTTCTAAGCATTTTTTTAACCTTTTGAAAACAAATCCACATTAAAATAAAGTCATGCTTTAAATCTCTAATCAACATTCCATAATTTACTATATCTCAATTTCTAAAACAGAATTCGTACAATTTACCTCAACATCAATATTGATTTAATACCCATCCTATACTTTTACCAACCCCCCACCTAAAATTTGCTCATTTTAGAATTTTAAAAGCAAGAAAGCAAAGAGCAAAACCTCCAAATAGCAACAACGTACACAAAATTAACCTCAGGCTAATAAATAATTATATAAAAAATAATGATAAAACTATTAGAGCAAAAATTATTATTCCTAAAATTATGATAAATATTATTTTTTTTTATTTTAAAAAAATTAAATCATAACTTTTTAATAGCCACCACACTCTATCTAGGGAAGTGTTCGAGCCGAAGTAATTTCGAAATCGCTCGAAATCGATAATTCGTGGCTCAAAGTTTCAGTTGAGCTCGATCCGCTCGATGTGAAAGCAGCTCGAAATCCAACCGAGGTTCAAAATCCAAACGAACCGCTCGAAATGCTAACTCGTTCGCTCTTCGCTCGAAAATGCAAAGCGAAGTCGGCTCGTTAATTAATCTCCGTTGAATTAATCGGACGGCGATCTGTTTTCAGCTCATTTGCCGGGGGCGCGAGCCGTGGTTCGCTTCGATCCGCTCGCGAGCCACGAGCGAGCCACGGGTTCGGCTCAAAGTCGGCTCGAAATAAATTCGAGCCACATTTTTTATCGGTCGCTCGTTCTTGAGTCGATCTCGGTCGAGCCCAAATTCGAGACTTCGAGACGATCTTGGCTAATTTCTCAGCCCTAACTCTATCAAATTAAAAATAATAATTTCTCACTGCACAACACCACACTACAAAATACATCCGCATAACAATTTCCTAAACGATAACTTCAATGAAGTACAAAAAAGCACTGCACTATTATCTAAAACCCAAAAGTAGAATCAGGAGTGGAACCAACATCAATTTTCAGAATGAGCAAATTTATATGTTGGGACAAAAATTTTAAGAGAGACAAATGACTAATTTGATACCTTTTAAAAGAGAAATTATCAAATTCAGGAAAGACAATTACCCCCTCTCAATTTATGCTTGAATCCGCCCCTGAGTTGAACTGCATAGGCTTTCATATAAAATTGAAAATTTTGAATATCATTATTTCTTAGACATGAAAATGCAGTCTAAATAATTATTTAACAAAGCAACAATCACCCGCACTAAAACATATGCATATCAACTACAAAAAAAAATCCTTCGAATATTAATCCGTGAACATCATTCACAAATATAATACAAATCAGTTTTCGTGTCGAAGAGCTAAAGCAGCCCCTTCTTATTTCAGTTGTTAAAGCCTGCTTTGATTTCATATGTAGAGCAAGACCAGCAGAAAATTCTAAAATCCATTAAATTTAAACTATCAAAGAATGCTAAAATCTATCAATTAATTTTGCTGAACTTAAATTAAATTCTCAGTTCAACCTGCAATTAAACATGTCTCAATACCAACTCTACAAGATAGATTTCAACAGGTTCAACTAAGTAATTGCAAAAATTGAGAACCCCAAACACCTAAATTTAAAAGCCTGTTTTACAAATGATTTATCTTCTAGCTTAGTAGAAATACTTTACTGACTTAAATCACAGCGTTTTACATCTTACATCAGCTACAACATGAAGAATGTGTGGCCCATATGACTTCACTCGCTCCACATGTTGAACTGAAACATCCCAAAGCAACCCTGATAATAAAATTAGTGTAAATCAATCATTGACATCAGAGACTTTTGAGTAACAAAAAACAAAACACAACAACAACAATCTTAATCCATTGGGTGGTTAAATTTCATGAATCCTTCGTCTTTGTGTCCTATTATGTGTCAAATTCTCATTTAATTCAGGTATCTTAAGATCATTTTTTATACATCTTAACCGGTCTTTTTACTATACCTTTCTTAACATAAAGATCTAATCTCTACTCTCCATCGTCGACGGTAGGCTTTATGTGGCCATATCTAAGGCGACTCTCCCTAATCTTATCTACCACTGGAACTACTCCAACTTTTTCCCGAACATACTCATTTTACATTCTATCTCTAAGAGTAAAGCCACTCATCCACCTATGCATCCTCATCTCTGTAACACTTAACTTAGTCTTATGCCTCTCTTTTATTAGCCAACATTCTGCACCATAAGTCCACTTTGTTTATGATTATGAGGTCTAATCAAAAGTAAAAGAGTGCTTAGTATATTTTTGTTTAAGAAAAATATATAATCGACTCCAAAGCCAAGTGAACTCAAATTTATTGTGTTCTTTTTGCTTGGGGAGTCAGAATTTACTCTTTAGGGACCTATTTGGGATCATTTTTGTTATGTTTTTTTTTATTGTTTTTATGTTACTTTAAAAGCATATTTATTTGATTTATTTTTTAGATATTTTTATATTTTATTTTTCAAAACAAATCACATAGTTTTTAAAACTGCTCAAAACATCATCTAGATGTTTTGAGTATTTTAAAAAATAATTATCGCAACTAAATATATTTTATTTTAAATTGAAATATAAATAAAACGAAATAAAAACAAAAGTGATTCAAAATGACTCTTTAAGTTAACATTAGTGTTAATTCAAACAATTTATAATTGGTTTTAACAGTAGTAATAAAGATAGAAATCAAATGACAGTATCAAAATGATACCTTCAGATGCCGCAATGGAACCAATTGATTTAACAACGTACTCTAACCATGATTTCTTGTCAGAGTCCTTGACATTGCCATGAATGTGCAGTAAACCACCTTGAGCTCTACAGAGCAGTGCCATGATGTGCAACTATTAGTTATTTACTATATCATCATACTATTTTCAATATTTTATTGTTAAATAGGGAGAACATGTTTGCAGAATAATAAAAGAAGGAAGAAGTCACCTTAGGGCCTTCACAGCAGTCCTCCAGCTACACTCACTAGAAGGAAGGAGGCCAAGGCATACACGGTCAGCAACACTCTAAAAAGTTATAGAGCTCGCATTAGCATTCATATATGTGATATTGCAGATGCTAGGCAAGATTACCCAAAGTTACAAATGAATTTAAATAGCAGAAATAAGTGAAATGATTCATTGCAAATTTAAAGCATTCTCAATCATTTAATCAATAGAGATAAAATAAAGATCAATAATATCACGGGAAATTATATAAAATAACGCAAACGATACAAAACCAATAGTAGTGGCAACCACTTTGTGTATTCAAGCATTTGACAAATATTTTTTTTCCTTAATACACAAATTAATTGTTGCAAAATTCAATCATATGTACCAAGATCTATATGTAGCTTCGTGTTTATACTAATTTTTTTCAACTATTAAGTGTAAAATTCACCTCCATGAATCCACCTCCATGAATCCATCTGACATGAACAAAATTGTATCCCTTGTACCTGTGATTTTCCTAGGCATATATTCCATTATCCTCTCCTATAACTTTATTGCATGAAATATAATTTAAATTATCCATAATTATCAAAATCCTAAAAAAACATATTTTTTTAATATAAATGCATTAAATTAGTGACTGAAAAAAGTCTCTCTTGATAGATATATCAAACTTTTTCTCTCATTTGACATCTTCCTAGTCATTTAGATCCTATTAAATAAATACACAATCATCTCTTAAAACTTAGGAAATCTAAAAAGGGATCTCAAATGGATCTAAATTTTACCATTATGCATGACTTTTTTTTGGATCAATAGACAGTGTACTTTATAATTATGTCCATGTTTGAAATTATAAGACATTTTTTCGAGAAACCATGATTTAATAATTTTTCTAAATAGCATTTTTATTATTCTTAACACTTTGATTGGAAGTCCAATTTTTAAGGGGAAAAATTAAGTTGAAAAGAATGTAAAAATTTTCTTTTGATTTGAAATCAAAAAGAAGAGAAAAATGAAAGAAAAACTTCGTCCTATATGAAAGTTCCTCCCCAAAAGAAGCGGAAATCAACAAGAGAAATTTGCATAAGTAGAGTTTCAATAAAACCCAAACTACCATTGACTTGACAAAAAAATAGATGCAGGATAGTTTAAGATTAGGTTTTCTAATGCAATTAGTTATGACTAACAATTTTAGGATTCATAGATCATTGACTTGTTAAATTCTCAAAAACTCACTTTAGTTGTAA
Source organism: Cymbidium sinense (assembly GCA_021442155.1). Taxonomy (NCBI): domain Eukaryota; kingdom Viridiplantae; phylum Streptophyta; class Magnoliopsida; order Asparagales; family Orchidaceae; genus Cymbidium; species Cymbidium sinense. Next base: position 54,253,882 of record CM038225.1, on the reverse strand, counting down.
ATCAATAAATACAAAAATTTGAACCCAAACAATAATGCAATGATTGCATAAATCCAATGTAATCAACAATGAATTTGAACAGAAACTGCAATCTATTTGCCATAATTAGGATATAAATTGCACAAAATCAAGAACACTAAAGAGTAAGTAATAACGTGTAAAAGATATTAGGTCAATAAAAGACTTTAGTCATAGCAAGAAATCAACATTTTAAATAGTTTCCCTTGAAAGAATCACATGTTTCACGTGCACAAATAAATAAAAAACTAGAATAAGAAATCTTATTGAATCAAAGTTATACTTGCATGCCTCATACCATTTATTAAATAGACTCCTCATCTTTAGATATGATGAGAGCAAGATCAACACATTTTAATTACAGATAATTCAATCTTTAATTTTATCTAAAATAAATATCTGAATCTGTAACAGAAAAAACCTGTAAATAATCTCGCATTCATAGCTGTTCAAGGGAAAGACTCAATGCAAAGATATGCATATCCAACCAATGGATAAGAATTAGAATAACTAGCCTCATATAAGGTGAAGACATAATAAAGGAGTTTGATAGCAAATGTATAAAGGCAATAGAACCCATTGAAACAACAATCTCTACAAAATGCAAGATGTTCTTAATAGCAAGCTAACAACAGATGAGTGTTTATAGTTGTAGATAAATATGAACAAAGAGAAATAAATTAGGTACACTCTCAGCTCAAAAAAATTCCGACTCCAATGAATTGAGTATTTGATATTCATTAAACCAATCTAAACATAAATTTTGTACTTCCTACAAAGTAAATTCATAACTGATCACAAACAAAAGTGTCACACTATTATCTATGGACACCGCCATTAGTAGTGGTAGTGGAAACAATTTCATCATGCAAAATAGTTTTAGGAACAAGCTATATATGATTATTTGCAAGAATATTGGATGTAGATTCACAAAGAGATGGAATTAAAGAAGAATCTATGAAAGTAATAAAAACTTGTAAAATAATATTAAATTAAATACATTAAAAACTGAATTAATGTAGATATCTCAAAATTTCTAATTTATTGGCATTTAGTTCTAATGCATTGCAAAATTTTAAACAGCCCTATATTTCATATTTAACTTCTTAAAAGTTTATTAAAGAAATCTATCTGAACTTTCACATCATTACTTTATCATCAAATTTAAACTCAACATACCCACTGCTCAAATCAACAAAATGTTTATAATTGTTATAATTAGTAGATAACATTTTGTGAAAAACCTCATGCAATGTAGGAGAATCATGCAAATACTAATATGATACAAGGCAAGTAATGAGAACTGAAAAAATAATATGCATCCTAAGGATTACTAATCATGACCTATAATTATTTCCTAAAACGATATGATGAAGTATCCAAAAGCAAGCAAACCATGCATCTAAGATATTCTTATATACATGAATAAACTCTTTAAAAAGACTAACTCAAACACCTTAGATATAAGCTATCATAAATCATGCACCATCAAAATTGATAAGATGGATGGAGCAAATTTTAGATTTATTTCAAAGGCATTCCTCATTAACGAATTCCCTTCAATATTGGTGCAAGTCACTCTCTCCATAATTTTTTATGAATTCTTATGTTATTAAATTGAGAATCAAAGCCAAAATCAATTTCAATCTAGTCATTCATCATAGGAATAATAACAATAGATAACTAAACAAGAAGTGTATTTTCATATTGTTCTTTCAATTCATTAACTATAATACATAATGATTGATTTAATTTCACATCCACCCATACATTTAATTCCTATTAGGAGTTCAGATTCAAATATGATCTCATGCTCAATTTTATTTTCAAATTCAACAAATCCAAATATAAATTTGGATTTCTATATTTGATATATCTCCAAAAAAAAAATTAATGAATTAGAATCCATTTAAGAAGATCATATTCAATTATACATAATTCTTGTATTGGTGTATTTTCAACAAATTTTGGGTAGAATATTTCTGAGCTTTTCTTTTGAATATGTACAAACACGAATCTTATCAAAAGTATAGTTGTAATATCGACCAATATCTAGATATAAATAGGATATTGTTATATAGACAAATAAATTCTTTAGAAGACTAACTCAAATGGCTTAAATATGAGCTATAATAAATTATAAAGCACTAAAATTGACTACATGGATGGAATGAATTTTAGATTTTAAGGCATTCCTCGTGAATGAATTCCCATCAATATTGGTGCAACCTACTCCATATTTTTGTATGAATTCTTATGTTACTAGGCTAAGAAACAATGGCAAAATTGATTTCAATCAGGTCATTCATCATAAGAATAATGCAACAAAACAATTCATCAAGAATCAAATTTCCAGATTGCTCATTAGATTCATCAACTACAATACACATTAATGTTTCAAACAAAGGTAAAATTGATTTCAATCAGGTCATTCACCATAAGAATAACGCAACTAAACAATTCATTAAGAATCAAATTTCCAGATTGCTCATTTGATTCATCAACTACAATACATGTTAATGTTTCAATTTCACATCCGCCCACATATTTAATTTCTATTACGAATTCAAGTTCATATATGATATCATGCTCAATTTTGTTTTCAAACTCTAATTCTAACTATTAATCAAGTTTATTTTCAGGTTCATAAATATGGTTTAATGTAAATGTATATTTAGATTCAACAACATCAAATATAAATAAGATTGTCACTACAAAATGTAGTCCGCATCTAATATATATCCTCAAAAAAATATTCAAGTAGTTAATCCCTTTAAAAAAATCAAATTCAGCTCTGTATGATATTTGTTTTGGTGGTTTTTCAACATTCTTTGAAAAAAAATATTTTTTGATCTTTTCCATGAAATATGTACAAACGCAAGAGACATAATAGAAGAGTAGTTATACTATTCATCAATATACAAACACAGATAGGATATACTTATATAGACGATTAAACTCTTTAAAGGACTAACTCAAAGAACTTAAATATGAGTTATGATGACTTCACGTCATTAAAATTAACTAGATGAATGGAGCAAATTTTACATTTATTTTAAAGCATTCTAATGGAGGAAAGAGTCAATGCCAATAGATAATACATCAAGAATCACATTTTCATATTGCTCATTTGATTCATCCAACTAGATTACATATTGATTTATCACATCCACCCATAAATTTAATTTCAATTAGAAGTGCACACTCAAATATGATATCATGCTCAATTCATTTTCAAACTCTATTGATCAAGTATTTTTTTCAAGTTCATAAACATAATCTAATATAAATGCATATTCAGATTCAACAACATCAACCATGAATTAGATTATAACTACAACTTACTTTGCAATAAATATATCTTCAAAAAAATATTCATGAAATACAATCATTACAAAATCATATTTAGTTATGCATGATTCTTATATTGGTGTAATTTCAACCAGCTTTAGATGAAAAATTTCTGAGCTTTTATTAGGAATATATCAAGATGCGAGTATTAACAAAAGAGCAGTTTTACTATTCATCAATATCTAAAACTAATAAAAAGACTAGTGCAATATTTTTAGTGAACTATGGAATTGTTCAACTCTAATATCTTAAGCTCATTTGTGAAACAAATGATAGCAACAAAATAATCAGAATTTAAATATTGTTTGGCTATAAGATTTTTAAACATTATATAAGACTCAAACGCAATATATTTATCTTGTTCATAATACTTATAATGCAATTCACCCATGTATTCACCAAAAGACAAGTATTGCTCTGAAAGTTAATGATTCATAGCAGTCCATGGCGACTTATCGGCAACATTACACCAAAATGATTAAGCATACCCTATTAGGTTTAACTCAACGCATTCAACTCTATGGGAAGTTGATTGAATGTTTTCAAAGATCATATCTCCTATTTTAATGTAAAAATATAATATTGAAACTCAATAATCACATCATAGTTATCTAAAACGAAACCATACCAAATTTCATTTAAATTGCATCATTAATTAAATTTTTATGTACCCACTTAATATGTTTATATTTACATGACAAGATGATGCCAAAAGAAGCTTTGATATTAATTTGATGAAAGATTGATTAGCATTAAAGTTTTCTAAAGCCACTAGAATGAACAAATGTTGATCATACATGGCAACTTTAAAATTTCTAGACCATGAACCACTAAAGAATAAACAAGAAATTTGAACCACACACAATCAAAAAATAATTGCAATTTATTCACCACAATTAGAATCCTTTATTGTACTAAATTTGAACAAACTCAAAAACATTGGCAAGCCAATAACAAAATATGCAAAAAATATTAACACAATAAAAGAATTCACTAAAATAATACATCCACTTCCAGTGTTGGTACAAGGATTTGACTTACCAAGAAATTAGGTAGTTATATGATTAGTGAGTAGGTTGAGTGAAATAATAGAAAATAAACATATATTTTAAGTAAAAAATGGAGTCAATTTATGAATATTATTACTAATTTGCTGTGATTGTGGCAAAAAAATTCTCATTGTAAATGAAATGAAGTGTTTTCAAAAAAGTTAAGATCGCCTTCAAGCTATGCTTTGAAGCGCCATAGGAACAATCATAGGAAATTTGGATTCAAAGAGAGAAGATGGTGCCTTGGCACTGGAGACTGGCACTACTACATCAAAATGGATGAAGATCAAAACTTCAAGACACAGAGTTGGGCGCCTCAGTAATGAATAATTGAAGATCTTAGTGTGATCTTTAGATATCGAGGGAGTCATAGAAGAACAACTAGAGAAAAGTAAATAAACCTTTAAGTGCATAGGTATATAATGCTTGGAAATTTGCAATCTTAAAAGAAATACTTCTAATGCAATCATCCACACTAGGTAGTATTGACATATAACTAATTAGTAAGAATGATTAGGTCTTCTAGTTATCAACGAAGACTAGAAGATAAAATTGTTCTTGGATGACAACAATTTTAATAGATAACTTTAACACAAAATCCATAGAATAAGTGTTAGTGGACTATAAATTCATAGTGTTTTACTATCATTAATTAAAATCATAAGTTTAAAAATATTTCACAAAATCTATAGTTATAGTTTCATTTAAAATAAATTAATTGAATAAAAACATAGATAAATATAAGAGTGGTACTTAACTTATTAAGAATTTCAAATAGATGTTCATGGGAACAATACTCGACTCATCTCAAAATTATTTGTAAAGCACATGCACTCATGTACACTGTTTTAGCCAACCATTATACTTGAATTGCACTTGAATAAATGCGTCCAACTTGAACATTTGAGAGTATAAATTAAAATAAAATTTTATTGAATTGAATAAAAATTATAAATTACAAGCCACAAATTACACATAATTACATGCCTAAAATTACTTAATTATAGACTTTTCACACCTAAACTAGTGTATATAATTGGTATAATATCAGCCCAATTTGATTCCACATTATTTGAACTTTAATTTTAAAACCAAAAAACATTCAAATTTGCAATGACAAAAACTCATAAAATCTTACTCAAAATATTTGGGGGCAAGGTTTGGTGCAATGATATGCATGTCCAACTCATAAATAAGAATAGCAACAACTAGCTTCACATAAAGAATAAACATAATAAAAAGGTGTATTAACATCTCCAAAAAGAAAATGTAACCTATAGAATCAAGAATAACCCTTAAATATAGCAAACTTGTAGAGAATTCAATTCGTTGCCAATAGCAAGCCCGCAATACAAGAGTGGGCATAGTCCCACATCAATATATTCTTGAGTGGTAACTTAACTATCCTACACTTTTTTTTTTTTTTTTTTGTGGTAACTTAACTACCCAACACTTATTTCCTCCAAACTTGAGGTGAAAAAACACTTTCATCATAGAATAAATATAAATTTCTATATAATTAAAAAAGGTATTACCCTCCTTCATCAATATAATATACTGCATTTTGAAGCAAATCTATAATAATTCATGTCCGCAAAAATAATGGATACTTGAAATAAAATCAAGCTTAACAAATGCATGAAAAAAGAGAATATATGCAAAAGCATGATGGCAGTAATAGGATAATCTCACCAATAAGGACAAGCCAAGAAAAGCCTTAAGAAGAGAATGTTTAATGGAACTAGTTGTTCATCTTAAACAATCAGACTTTTAGTAAGTAATTGAAGCATGAATTGTAAAAACATAAGCATTAGACCATGCATTCCAAACATCAGCATGCACGAAAACACACACACACACACACCCCATATTATATATATATATATATATATATATATATATATATATATATAGAGAGAGAGAGAGAGAGAGAGGGACAATGGACCATACTTCAGGTGTTGTGTCATGATTATCTCCCTCAAGTATGATGCACCTATCTGCCACGGAGTTTGCATGAATAGAAGAGCATTAATAGCATGCGGATTCCACTCACATGCATATACAAGCTTAGCTTTTGCCCTGTTCAAAAAAATGATTTGCATGAACACTAAAAATGATCAGTGTTGTCGCATATTCGATTGGATTATACATTAGATTGAAAAGAAACAACTAAGGCATACTTAACAAGAAATGGTAGCACAAAATATCCAATCCCAGTAAATAAATCCACAATAACCTCATTGCTACAATCCTGGCAGGCCATTCGAAGCTTCTCAGAAAGGTTGCCTGAGGAAAACATGCACTTCGTTGCATCAAATGAATAAAGGATTCCGTTCTCTTGATGAGTAACCCACCCACTATCACCCACAAGAATTTCTAAAGTGCTGTCCCTTGTTCCAGTAGGTAAGATACGCCCTGAAAACAGATCCATTCACATAATGAACAACAGAGAATCCACAGAGAAAATACACAAAGCAATTTAGTCATTATAAGGTCTAAAATCACAAACTGGCTCTGCTATATAAGACATTATCCGGGTATAGATAAAGCACTATCCAGATTTTGCCCTCATAAAGGACTTCACATTTTTGAGGCTACCCATGTGCACAAGTCACTATGGTTAACTACTCTCAATAACTACAAGAAACTTTCGCCTAACGCTTTTATACATGCTCTACAATACTTCATTGCAATGACTTCTTATCTAAAGTTTCCTACAACAACAACAACAACGAGCTTTTATCTCACTATGTGGGGTTGGTTACATGAATCCATCTTCTTCATTGTATCCTATTAAGTGTTAAATTCTCGTTTAATTCTAATAAACTAAGGTCATTTTTTATACTTGGTAACCAAATCTTTTTAGGTCTATCTACACATTTCTTAATATAGGTCAAATTTAATACATCTATTCTCATAATTGGGTCATCGACACGACGCTTTTATGTGAACAAACAATCCAAGACTCCTCTAATTTTATTCTTCCAACCTCTTCACATACATATTTGTTTTGCATTATGACTCTAAGTGTACAACCACCCATCCACCTGAGTATTCTACTCTCTACAACACTTAATTTTATGATTCTCTTTTACTGGCCAACATTCTACACCATTAAGCAATAAAAGTCTCACCATCATCTTATAAAATTTTTCCTAAAGTCTAAGCGGTACTTTTTAATCACACAATATACTTGATGCATTCCTCTACTTCAACCATCCAAACTGAATTCTACTTATAACATCCCCGTCTATTTTACCATCAATTTGAAAAATATACCTAAGATTTATAAAATGTTCACTCTTCTAATTGCTTGTTCACCCATTGTCACAACCCCATTACTAGATCTTCTACAACGAAAATTACACTCCATGTATTTGATTTAGATCTACTCAAACGAAAGCCTTTAGACTCTAAAGTTGACCTCCATAATTCAAGTTTCTTTTGAACTACCTCTCTAGCATTATCAACAAGAAGAATATCATTAGCAAAAAACATAAACAAAGGTACATCTTCCTGTAAATGTCTAAGAACAACATCCATAATTAAAGCAAAAAGATAATGGCTTAAAGCTGATCCTTGATGCAATCCAACTGAAATAGAAAAATACTTGGCCAATTTTCCTTGTGTTTGAACACAATTAATTCCAAAGATACATATCCTTCTTGACTTGAATATAAACAATATTAACATCTTTCTTTTCTAGAACTCTCCAAAGCACGTCTATTGGAATGTTATCATATGCTTTCTCTAAATCAACAAATTTCATATGTAGATCCTCCTTACTCTCTTTATACTTTTTCATCAAATCTATCAACAAATATTTAGCATTCATAGTAGACATACTTGGCATAAAACCAAACTGATTTTGAGAAACTTTTGTACCACGCCATAGCCAATGCTCAATTACTCTCTCTCATAATTTTAATGTCACATTAACTTAATTCCTCTATAATTTGCAAACTCATGTGCATCACTTCTACTCCTAAAAATAAGAACCAACAACTCTTTCTCTACTCATCTAACATATTTAAACTTTAAAATAATATTAAAAATATTAATAAGCCAGTAAATTCCTTGATCACCTAAAACATTTCAACACTTCTAATAGAATATCATCAGACCTACTACTTTTTCATACTATATTTTCTTTAAAGGCTCTCCAACTTCGACTTTACTAATACGTTGATAAAAAAATAAAATTCTCTATTTACATTAAGGATACTAAGGTAGTTAAAGTCAATTGCATTCTCACAACCTTCATTAGAAAATTTATCAAAATATTCCATCTATCTATATTGAATATCCTCTTCTAAGAACAATATTTTTTAATCCTCATCCTTAATGCACTTTACTTAAATTAAATCTTATACATCTATCTCTTTGCTTGGCAAACTTATACATACATTTTTCGCCCCCTTTAGTATCTAATCTAATATATAAATCATTAAATGATAAATTCTTTATAACACATTGTTTTCTTAAAATCCCTACAAGCCACACTATATCTTTGTCAATTGTCCAAGCCTTTACATCTAAACCAATTTTTATAATAAAATTGCTTATTTTTAATCTTTACTTGCATATTTTGACTCCACTACCAACTATTAGAAAATTTATCAAAATATCTCATCCATCTATATTAATATCCTCTTCTAAGAATAGTATTTTTTTTTTCATCCTTAATGTACTTCACTTAAATTAAATCTTATATGTCTATCTCTTGCTAACTTATACATATATTTTTCGCCCTTTTTAGTATCTAATCTATTATATAAATCACTAAATGATAAAATCTTTATAACACATTATTTTCTTAGAATCCCTACAAGCCACACTATATCTTTCTGAATTATTCAAGCATTTATATCTAAACCAATTTTTATAATAAAATTTCTTATTTTTAATCTTTATTTGCATATTTTGACTCCACTACCAACTATTATTACTTTCACATCTAAACCATGAATGCTTTTAAAATATTTTACCACTCTACTAGTATGTTCATTTTAATCTCATTCAATAAACTCTTTTCCAAGAGGTATCATTTATATTAATCATTCTAAGTCATTCCAAAAAATTTCTTTTAAACATACATCCAAATATAATTGAGAGGCATACACACTTAAAACAATAATAATCATAACATCAATAATAATATTTAAGGCCATAATTATATCTTCAATCTTATTAATTTTCACAATACTATCATTCAAACTCTTATATATAATCACACATACACTATTTATTGTACGACTCCTACCAAAATATCAAAGTTTAAAACTTAAAATATATATCTCCTCGGCCATCTCCCCAACCTATTTAGTTGCTTAAATACATAAGATATTTATCTTCCTATGAACTATAATATCTACTAATTTCAGCCTACAATAATTTAGACTAAGGAGAATTTAGAATGGTGCTGAAAGGATGACGATCAACCAAATCAAGAAATTGTTGGCTCATCATCCCAACTTGTCATGGACCCTACCTCTTTAGTTAGGAAAGATACTTAACCTAATCTAACAAAAAGATTCTTATCAATAACCATAATTTCATCTTCCAAAGTGACCTTATAGACCTAAGTACAAAGCTAGCAAAAGGAACAAATTTCAAAGTAATCTTGGCTGATAAAGGATTGCATAACCTACAAATCATACCATATGAGTTCATAATTGATAGAATTAACAATTGAGAAACATCCAAGTTTAGCCCTTTGTTCAATTATAACATTTCAAAAAAAACATATTAAGCATACCACCCAGCCTGAAGGAACTTTGTCATATCCTTATTGGTACTAAATTTTTTTTAGTATGATCATACACACTGGATGCTACAATGGCTACTTATGAGATTACTCAAATTTGAATTTCTCAGTCTTTGTAAATTAGCTTAGAGGGTCGATGCGTGACAGATCAAAGGCAGATGGCTAGTTATTGCTTAAGCTTTGATTTTTGTAATTTAGTATTTTTATAATTTTCGGCAGCTAGGTTTAAAATTATGAAGGCTCAACATTGGATGCAAAAGTTCCCTTCATTTGAGAATGCTTTGATGTGACAGTCATCAAGAACTACGATGCTAATGTATCTTGAGGCCTTGAACTTGCACTCAAGATTTATTTGTTAGGCTTGAGGAGTGGTGATGATGATGACAATCATTTTAGTTAGGACAATCTATAATTATAATCATTTATTTTAGAATTTAAGTGGGTATTTTATGTTTAAAAACCCCTCTAATTATGACTTCAAATAACCACACACATCAGTGAGAATAAGGAGTCTGCAAGAATTTGCTTGACTTGACAGGGGAGCACTAAAGCACAAGAAAACACTCTAGTTATGATTTTGAAAAACTATCATGGTGAAGAGTTAAGAGTGGATTCTTTTTGTGATTGAGAATATTATATTTGATAATAAACCCTTTGGATACAAAAATAATGTAAACAAATATTTATATTAGTGTAATGGCTAATTAAGATTTTAAATCTTTGTTTCTTCTGAACGGTTTGAGTTATATTCCCATCAACTGAACATTCAATTTCTTCTTCCTATTACTAAAGGCCACTAGATTTTTCCTTCCCACATTGAATGGCTCCTAGCATGTGAAAAAGTGGGAGGAAGATCATGGGATTTCTCCACTTCCCTTGTTTGCTTGTTCCTTATGATTCTCAATCTTGCGGAAGCAAAGCAAAAAGGTCAAGGGAGTCACGAAGGTGGCCAAAGAGCATCATGAGGAGAGCAAAAGGAAAAGAACTCTAATGAAAATTCAATCAAAAAAGGCCTTTGACATGGCAAAGCTGGAGGTGAGAAAGATATTTGAATATTGGGTCCAAAGGGGGAGAAGCGCTTCATATAAATGTTTTCATTGAATGAATGTGGATCTTAAACTTTTTTCATTAAATAGCTTTTTAAGTTTTTATGTACCTAAATTTTTTGGAAAGTCACGTTAAAGGATGAGATTGAATTGATTCATTAACTAGTTAAAAAAGGAGTCCAGGATTCAATATTTTTCTTCAGCAAATTCAGTATTATTTGTCATTACATGGTTAATGCTTAAAAAATCAATTTAAAGAAATATGCAAATCATATTTTTTTAACAAGAAATTTGTATTACGAATTACAAAAATGTTATATAAAAAAGCAGTAGCAGAAAAACTACCCTCAAAACAGTAAAGAAACGATATACATTGAGTTAGTATAATATGTATTTTGAAAGAATGATTTTGGACAAAATGAGACTAACAAACTCGCATTCCGTTAACTACTAAGTCAAGAATTTTAACTCATCAGGAGAGTTATTCAATCTAATTTTGAAACCAAGTCTAGGAAATGAAGACAAATTTTTTCTGTTACAGCCTTAGCAAGAAAAGATAAGCTAGAATATTTTATCCACTAAGCTTCTAATTGAATCTTTAAACTAAATAATCATCAGCAACCACTGCATCAAAATAATCATGAGTAAGACTAAGAAACACAATCGCAACACTACAAGGAGAAGTAACATTTGGAATGTTCAAATTGATTAAAAATATTGATCATGCAAACACCTCGAGTGCCCAAACCAGGATCAATAGAACTATGCTGAATAATCAGGCAACTACAAGGAGATCTACATAATCCCCACGAGTTTTAAAGCAATCAACACATGCATGACCAAAAATTTTGAAAGGTTAACAATATGAAGGCAAACCCATAAATTCCAATATTATGTTAATAACCACCTGTTAGAGCACCAATCCATACTGCCCTAGAACAAAAACATTTATTTCAACCAAAATATAGACCACTTATGGTGGAGATAGTTTGGAGGTAGTGGCATCTACTTATATTAATTTGCCAAAAATATATTTCAAGAACTAAAGTGTAAATTGATAAAAGAAGCAGACACAATTATGAGAAAAAACAACCTAAACAAATGCAATGGTAGATTCATCAGAGGTATCAAAATATGGATGGAGATCACTTTGGCAAATGCATCAATAAACTATTCAAATAGTATAAGCAATGAAAGAAGTCTAGAATAATTTGCTTCTAATAATAGTTTGATAAGCACGTGATGACACTCAACAAGTCTAGTGTAGAAATAACCAAATAGATAAAAAGCAAACATGAAAGTGTGAATAATCTCTAGGCATTGTAAAACAAAAGGCAAATTTCCTAACCAATGTGTGAGAAAATGGTGCCGAAAAATTAAATATTTCAGTCTATAAAAAAAGTGTATTGGGTGACCTGAGCCTAGCAGATATAGCGTAAGATCACGGTGCAGTATCAAAAGAGAAGAAGCATTAAGTAGATTTTCAATGTCATCACCAACAATTACTAACAAAAGATGTGAAGATTGAAATGAACACCAAGGAACAAAAGGAAATTAGACTCCACATGGACAGGCTTGGGTGGTGATGTGACACCAACGAAGACATCAATCACACAGAAAATGGACTAGCAACAGACTACAGTAATGCAGACGAATAGTAGCAAGAACGGAGCAACAAGAAAAAAAGGAGCCCAAAAAAAAACCATAGGGGAAGCCTGAGAGTGTACAAATGTAACATAACAACAACACAACAAGCCATTAAAAATAGAGTGACTAGAAGGAATGAATGTGGTGAAAATGTGTCATGAGACACTAGCTACAGCTATCAAACATGGTGAGCCACAATGAGAAGCAAAGCACGTGAGACTATGATGAGCTATTGTGGGTGTGGCAAATTGCAAGCTTCAACAAGTTTTACAGAGAGTGAGTAACTGATGTCTAAGTTACACAACTCTTACTTGATTTTCATCTTTAGCCAAGCAATACTAAAAAAAATTAGGTTTTAAAATTTAAATAGATATGTAGAATTTTGAGTCAACTCAAAACAAAATTTGGGTGGCGTGGAATAATCATTTCAAGCTAAGTTGGTTAACTCATTATATATAGAAAAAGTTTAAATCAAGATTGAGTCGGGTTAAACTCAAGTATTTTGAGTTCAAGCTAAGATTAGCGTGCATTAACTTGACTCGATGCCACCTATATCTTTCATTTTAGCTTAGCATCCCTACCACTTGGTATATTAATAGTTTGTGGTTCATAATTTATCATTAATAAACATTATAATACATTACCACAAACTCCTAGGAGACCGGTGCTTAGCAAAATATTTCTGTACACCAAGTTCAAAATCAAAAACTAAACTTGATCTCAGTTTATAATAATAAAAAATAAAGAAAATACTACATTAAAGTTAATATAATCTTTCATTTTTCATCATCAAGTCACTTGAACTTGATCCCAGTTTATATGAACCCTTGCACCACTACAAAGATATCCATTGATGGCTAAATGACCAAAACAACAACAGCACGCAAACAATGACTAAAGCCAAAGCAAGAGTGGCCGGTAGCAACAGTGGATAAGTTTGGTGATGATAAAAGAACAGCATTGATAAAATTTGGCCATCCTCTATTAAATGCTTTCTTAATGTTTAGGAACCTGCGAAGAAATGGAAAAAATTTGTACGGCTGCATTAAAAAAAGGTACCCAATCATTAATAGGCACAAGTTTGAGGGAGGCCTAGATATAATTTACCAGATATAAAACATATAAAAATATTTGGTCATGTAGAAGTAAATGCAACCAAAAAAGAGTTAAATATGCCACCTAGATGACTAAGCAAGTCAAGCCATAACTACATGCAAGCCTTGAGTGATTTTGTAACTATTGGCCAAAGTTCCTCTGCAATGGAGCCCCATCTTGGGTCTCTAAATGATGTAACTGGAAGCACGGCAATATCACCAAGTCGCTCCCACCTAAAAGCCAAAAATTTCACCTCATGAACACAAATCTCAAAAGTACAATGCCAAATAAACTGAATACCTGAGGAAAATGCAACTAAAAATAGAATACAACAGAAGCACATCAAGTGAGATGCAGGGACCACATATAGATATTCATGTAAATGAAAAAATATATATATTCTAGAGAAAAAAAAAATAAACATTTCAATGAGGTGTGAAACAGACCTAACAGGCAGCTCCTCTAACATTCTCAATGGCAACCGTTTTTCCGTCAGCAGAGAAGAGACCATTTCTCTCATCACTTTTTGAGGAGTGCTTGGGATCTTTTTATCATAAGAAGTATCATCAATGATTACGGAAGCATGAAATAGTGAAAAAATGTTCAACGCCATTGGAATTGAAACCTTATTTATTGAAAACTCTTCCAAAAGTGCATTCTCTTCACATAAATCAGTAACTTTATCTTTACAATTGAGAGATTCTTTCTGATAGAAATCATAGAACTCTCTAGAGATTGGTAAGCATATATGAAGACCATCGAGACTGTGGTAAACTTTCTTAGTGAGATCCAACCATCCAAATTTCTTCAATACATCCTTCACAAGCTTAGCATGTTTTTTCTTGATTTGTAAAGCAATGTGTTTAGCATCTGACTGAATTCCGCACTTAGTAGCAGATAAGTCAGATTCTAAATAAGACTGAGAGACAGAAATGCGATCCTGCAAGTTGACACCATTAAGTTGTGAGATATTTTGTCCTTCCATTGCATGATATATAACCGATTCCTCATTTACCACACTAGAAAAAGTATCCTCTATGGACACCAAGTTCAGACTCATCTTCATTGGATAACTAAACTTTGTGCCAAATGCATAACAAGAAGCTCCACCCCCAACAATAATAAGTTCATCACCTATAACACTGGTTGAACTACGAATCCAAATATCCCTGCCAACAGTGTTGATGGACACATTAATCCACCTATTGTTGATCAGATTTAGCAAAGCCAGCTCTTCATTATGTTGCACGAGCGGACATCCACCAATGATGCCAACAAAATGTTTATATATGAACATAGAATGGGAAAACCTAGCAGAAGGAGCTCTTCCAGTAGTATTCTCCCTTTTGCACAAAGATGTTCTGGTATCAAAACTATAAAGATCACCTAGTGCTTTCTGACCATCAAAGCCTCCAAAAATAAACAAACTTGTTCCATATGCAACCATAGAATGTGAATGTCGAGCACATGGCAATTCCCCAAGAATGCTGGCATTACTCCAATCCAAAGTTTCAGTATTCAGAACATTCATGCAGGAGTAAACGATTTCATTATTTAGACCCCCAAAAACATAGATATTTGAGCCTACAGCAGCCGCATGTATGGTGCCTAAAATAGACAAGCCAAATTAAAGTAAAAAAATGGAAGAAGAAGAAGAAGAAGAAACAGCCGATCACCTCCACTTTCAATATAAAATTTAATTAGCATTGAAGATATAAATTTTCAGCGATTTCCATGGATTTGAATTACAAAAGATTAATTTCATCTTTCTTGTTCTAGCTCATGTTATTCTATTAATCTTGATAAATGGGGAGGCCCTTTGTTAGATATCATTCACAAGAAAATTCATCTATTTATGTAGAGAAATGAGTATAATGTTCAAGGAACAATCAAATAATACACCACTCATTAAATATAAATATTTTACTAACTCAACATCTTCCTATGCTAACGCTCCCTCTAAAATTATAGATTATATAAAACTAGATACATATAGATTAAAAATCGAAGATGTCCTAGAACCTTTGTAAAGGTATCCACAAATTACTCTTCACCGACAAAATCAAGAATGATGATCTTCTTTGAAAGAACAACATTCCTAATAAAGTGAGTCAACTTCAATATGTTACATTTTTTCAAGGAAGACAAAATATCATCAATATAGATAGCGCAACATTTTCAAATTTAAAAGTAAAGGTTGGGTTAAAGAAAAATCAAACTCCTGAAAGAAAGTTTTTACCTACATCATTTCATAGGCCGAGCGTGCCATAGGTTATTTGTTTCTTTCTCATCCAAGTTACAAAAATAATACAATATCCAAAACTTTACTTCACATCCTCAAAATACCCAACAAAATCAATAATTGCATAAGCTTCAATCCTAGATGAATATTACTTTAATAGGGAAATAATTTTCTAGAACATTTATCTGCATATTTAAAATACATAGGACAACCTCCCAATGCTTTGTTAAAAATTTTGCATATCCTCACTAATCACACTAACAATAAAATATATTAATATATGTAATTTAATTATAATTTTAAGCATATATAAATTGAAATTACTTATTAATATTAAAATTAAAAATTTTATAAATTAAAATCCTTAATAAACTCTGAAATTCACATTGTTGGCACTGTAGCGGCTTCCCACTTTGTGTAACATGCATTGGTTAACGACTAATTAGGAATTTAATACCGATTCTCCTCTCCTTTCCTTCGCAATTCCCGTTTCTCATCTTTGTTTGCTCGTCGCACGCGAGAGATGCAAGAGGGAGACTCAAGTGTACGGGCAGTGAGGCGAGGAGGTCATTCAGCAATCTAGGGCAGGTCGTCCTCATCAAGCATGGAGGGTGACTCAACAGTGTGTGTAGAAAGCCTCGGCACTAAGAACATACAACCAAGTCGACATAGGACTTCGACACGAAAGAGTTAAGGGTTCGGTCGAAGGTGGTGCATGAAGCAAGTATAAGTTAATATTTATTGATTTAATAAGTCAATTAACTAGAAATAATTAATTTAAATGTTTTAGGCTAAATACCTTACTAACAGGAAAATTTTATAAATGAATATTTGTTTTATAAAAATAGGAATTATTTAATAAGTTAGCTGAAAATGACAAATATGATTATTAAAGTTAAGATTTTATTAATCCATAGAATAATTTAAATTAGTTCTTATTTATATT
Organism: Cymbidium sinense; assembly: GCA_021442155.1. NCBI lineage: Eukaryota > Viridiplantae > Streptophyta > Magnoliopsida > Asparagales > Orchidaceae > Cymbidium > Cymbidium sinense. Next base: position 54,236,721 of record CM038225.1, on the reverse strand, counting down.
AAATATTAAAGTCAAATAACGTTTACATATATTTATGTAATTACATTAAGATTGAAATGAGACCTAATAAATTAGTTAAGATGATTTAATTTAAAGTTGTAAGTTAAATCTATTTTGTTAATAGTTTAAAATATACACAAATTGGTATGCAAATAAGAGAAATAAATAACTATATATATAGAATATAATAATAAAGAAAATTGTTTCCAAAATAAATTTTAAAAAAAATGTACTTAGTTTAAATATCTTAATTAATACTTTAATTTTGTTATTTTCACATTTGAGCAGGAATTGTGCGTTGAAATTTAGTTCTTTCAAGGAAGAACATGTGACGACTGCCGACTTATCTGGTAATTTACAAAAAGTTCATAAAATGTGATAATTCAAGTTATTTTAGTAAATTGATAATAATTTAGTAGGTGATTAAATTGATTTAAATATATAATCATTAAATTGGAATTTAATATGGTCACTTTTTAGTTTCACAGCTTTAGGAAGTTAAAATTTTTTGATAAAAGAAGTGATTTATGAGAAAAAGTCACGTCCAAAAAGTTTATGTAAGAAAAAAGTTTCAAGCTCATTTCAATGAAAATCTCCAATTGGTTAAGACTTTCAATTCTAATACAAAAAATAAGTTCTCTATTTCCAATACTGTATTTACATACAACATAGAGTGTAAAACTTTGTCAACTCTTCATATTGTGAATTGTAAGTGTTGTAGATTCTAATCATGTGCAAAGTACTTACACAACTTTTGTTATCGCAAACGAACCGAAGTAGCCAAAGAAGCTTGTTCGAAGTTTAAGCTTCAAGCTCGAGCTCGAAAAAAAATCATGTTCAAGCTCTCCGAGCTTGTTCAAGAGCTTCAGTGCAAATTAGGCTTATCGAGCTTCGTTGTTTAATGAAATAAACGAGCCTTAATCGAGCCTTAATCGAGTCTTATACAGTATCATTAATAATCTTAATCAGTATCGCTTATGAACAAGCCTTAATCGAGCCTTAATCGAGCCATTATCGAGCTCCTTAACGAGCTTGTTCGCGAGCTTTAAACGATAATCATCTTAACATAAACGAACAACAACTTGTTCATTTATCAATCGAGTATTTACAAAGTGTTCAAGCTCATTCGATTAGTTAAATGAACGAACATAAACGAGCTCTAATCGAGCCGAGTCACGAGTAGCTTGGTGAACGCTCAGTTCATTTGCAGCCCTATTTGTTATTAATGTATTGCAATTTATGAATTAAATTACGTAATATTTCTTGGGATATTCACTCATTCAAGCATATTGGTAACACTATAAATTATTTTATTTCAGTTGTGTTTGCTTTCCAAAGACATATTACACATTTAATGCTTAACGATTATATCAGTTATTAAAATATATAAAGCTGAGAAATGTCATATGATAGAAAATCAAATTGACAATATGATATGATGTTACCTATATAAAATTGGCATAACAGAGTCCCCAATGAGGTAAAAAGATTATCAAATTATATGAAATGATGCAAAAATATCCTTAATATAGCTTTCGAACTAGTTTATGCTAGCCAAAAATCTTGATAACTATGCATGACACATTCAAAGCTAAATTAGTGATATATAAGTTATACCTGCAAGTATACAAATTATGTTTCTTCCAAGTGATACAAAGTAAAATCAGAATTGCTAGTTGTAAAATCATATTGATTATATGTATACAGTTTTGTTTTGCTAATTTTTAATTGACATGCATATTAATTTTACTTTTAAGTAATTGAATTTTGTATTAAATTTATTTATCTTGTTGAGTCTTATAACTTATTAGATAAATATAACTATTTTACAGGAAAAAGAAAGAATAAAATTGAGAATTAGATTTTTGTCTCTTTTTGAAAGTGTTTTGCAGGGAAAGCTGTTGTAAATAAATTGAGGTAAATTTCAATGAATCTTAAGTTTACTGTTTCAAATTTAATGCTTTAGATACTCGTAGTTTATTATTAGAAGTCTTAAATTGCTTTGGCTTGTGATGAATATTGGTTGATTTTGATGGATTATTCTTATGAAAATATGATTTTGTATTGTTGGATGAATTTAGGCGATTGAGTGAATCTCCTACTCTATTTCATAGCAAAAAAAATTTAGAATATATTTAAAACATTCAATTAGCTAAATCTACACATCTTTATTACCTCCCTCAATTGATTATAAGATAAGTAATGCCAAAACAAGAGGCATCTTTAAGAATTTCCTCCTTCGCAATTGCTTGCAAAGTATATAAAGTCAGTAGGGTGGCATTCAACAAGATGTCTCTTAAAAAAAAAAATTTGTAACATTCAATGCCAAGAAAGTTAGATGTTGAAAGAAAAACATCTAATTTATTATTTGTAAATTGAATGCCAAGAAATTATTTTGGGCTCCCAAGATCGTTAGTTATAAACATCTTACAAAGATAATTTTTTTTTTCAAGGATATTCAAAGTGTCACTTCTAATAAGATAAATATCATTAGGGGTGTGAGTGAGCTGAGCCAGCTCCAACTTGGTTCGATAATGAGCTCGCAAGTCAAGCTTGTTGAGCCACAAGCTTAAGCTCAAGCTTAACTTGACTCCCGCTTTGATATATATTCTTATTAAATGCTGTTGTTAGTTATTTAACATTAATAATTCATCTCACATCATCTGATCTTCTCCATCAGCTCCTAGATAAACATCTTTGCATGGATCTCATTGACCTCTCTGACTAGATGAAATCCGAGGATCCTTTGCCAGCAAGTTTCATCAAACTCTTGATCAGCATAATAAGCATACAAGTCGAGCTTGAACACAACTCAAGTTGAAGCCACATTATTGGCTAACAAATCAAGCTCAAGTTCGCAACGACATGAACTCAACTCAACTTATTTATAACTCGAGTTCAAGCCACATTATTGACCTACAACAAGAATCACAATGTGGAGAGAAGAGTGTCAAATAAAGACATAATGATCACAAGTACTTTATAGTCCAACATCAACTAAAACATTGTAACGTTTGTCAAACCATATGTGAGGACTTTGTTTCAACCCAAAGATAGCCTTTCTACAAATTTTGATCTCCCCCCTAAACAACATAGCCAAGAGATTGCTTCATATAAACAACTTTGATGAGATCTCCATATAGAAAAGCATTAATAACATCCAATCATTCTTAATTGATAGGAATAGAGAGAAGAGATATAGAAATAAATCAAGTAAAAAGAGAGAAGTCTCAAAAGAGTCTATGTCATAGGAAAATGTGTACGCTTTTGCAACCAATCAAACCTTATAGCATTCAGTAGAACTATCAAAAAAAAACTTGACAGTGAAGTCCTAAAGACAAGAAATGGATTTAAACCCAAGTGAAGGTGTAAGTAAATTCTCAATATGAAAATTAATAAGATTGCATATTTAGTGCCCACTACATGCTTCCAATGAAGGTAGAAACAAAACTTCATATTGCATTCGAGAATAAAGACGAGAAAAAGCAAGGCAAACTAACAAAAAAAAAGATTAAAGAAATTCAAATGGCATAAAATGAATGTATATTGGCATTTACCTTTTTTGTAGATCAATAGAAAGATGTAGATCTAAGAGCTCAATTTCAACTGAATACTCAATTATATTAAACAAAATAAAAGAGGTACTTAATAAAGGAGGAAGAGAGTGCAAACACAAATCTTTAAGGGATGAGTAGATATCATAACTATAATTGGTAAGGGAATAGGTAAAGGAATGTTGTTACAAGATGAAATGTGAGAATAAAATGCCTCGAGAAAAAAAAAATATTAGTAGAAACAAAGAGTTATCATAAATCAATTATATCTTTAATAACCTTTATGGTACAAAAACAAGACAAAAATATGCATCAAATGTCATGAAGAAAGAATTTATCATGACCTAGGTGAAAAGAGTGAACAAAATAGATACAATCAAAGACTCTGGGAGTAAGATAACAAAAGAGATTTGTGAGACTAAAGAATATTAAAAAGAGAGTGGCATCTCCCTAAAAATGCCATGAAACATGCATTTGAAACACTACAGTGAGAGTAGATGTTAATGTTTATGTTTAGCCATTACATTTTGTTGTGATGTATATGGACATTACATTCAATTAATAATAACTATTCCCGACACAAATGGAGTGAAAAAGAAATTGAATATATTTATTAATGATGTGAAAGATTGTAATTTGAATGAAAAAATAAACTTTATTTTTTAATAAAATAGCTTGAATACAAGAAACTATTGACTAGCACAGAAATCAAGTAACCTTATTCTAATCATCAATGAAAAAAAAACAAATTCATGAAACCCAAAAGAGTAGACATGGAAGATATCTAAATGTGCCCAGTGAAAAGGTGCACTACTAAGAGAAGAAGAAGATGCAAAAAAAGCATACTATGGTGTTCATCAAATCTGGTTCCTAACACGTGAAGAGTGTATCAGATAGATATTCATAACTCATACAAATGAAATGAATTCATTAGAAAGGATCGGAATAGATAATCTTTACTTTCTTTTTCATTTGTATTTTTTTCCTCTCTACTCGAAACTTTTCTTATCCCGAAAGCATTTAAAATTTTCATATATATATCAAAATTCATAGCTAAAAAAAATGAGCTAAAAGGATTCAATCAAAGAGTGGAAGGACATAAATAGAAAGAATGTATCAAGCTTCATATTCAAATTTTAAAACCATGGTACATGAGCGAACCTTAAAGATGATGAGGTGAAGAGTAATCCACATAGTAATATCAATGATAAAGGGAACTAAGAAGTAGAAGAAGATGATAAGATAGTATAAACAACATCAATGATATATGAATACCACGAACTTCTACACTTCCACAAATCGTTCACTTCATGGTGAGATCTTGAAAAACACAAAGGATAAACAAGTCACCGAGTAGTTGTGAGATTTGGTGAAGTGATGTATAGATAAAAGATTTACATTAAATTGTATAACATATTAAATATTATCTAATGTCAACGAGGAGAAATGATAGATAAATCATTCTCCAGTGATTGGAAAAGAGCAATCATGACCAATAATAAGCTGGAAGGATGATATGGTAAGTGATGAAAATAATTATCAAATACATATCATATACCGTAAATCCAAAACAATATGAGAGGATGAAAATTTCAATTGAGAGTGTGTTAGAAGGCTACCATAAACCTTAAAGAAAAAGGTGACAAAAGGAGTACTAGCATAGTTGGTTATAACAAGGTTGATGTTTAAGATATGTTGAGCAACTGGTGGATAGCCACAATTTTCCTAATAATGAATAGATAAGTAATTTACCATTTGACAGTGCTAACAATGTGGGAAATAGTTACGGCCACCAACACAGCCAACATCCATAACAACTATGTCTACCTCTTATTTTAGTGGTAGGAGCAATATGATCAGATCAAAAGAGAGCGTAGCAGTTAACACAGAGGGAGCGGCAAATGAATGTGTTTGGGACAGCAAAGTTTGTCTCCAATTGAGCTTAAACAAATTAAAGGAATGGATGGAACCCAAATTTGAACTTGACAGTAAGAAACTATTTGTTTTATTTTTTGTAAAGTAGTTGGATCGATTGTAAAGGGTAATATTAAATAAATTAATCTCATTTTTTCACATGTTATTGTACTCTAAAATATATGTCACCTGATTGCAAAAACAAAAATTCAATGTAAAGAGTGTTTAATTGTGAAATATTGTCGTTCTAAAATTTGTGGAATAAAAGAAGTCCCACATCCCTTTAGTAGTCTTTTGAAACATGACAATAAATGCTATAGCGACTTCAAGATTGTTGCGCATCCATGTGAGAACAACATAATTCAAGTAAACCATTTGATATATTTGATGGTGTAAGTTAATTCTAGATATGGAGTCAAGATGACTAAGTCTCTTATGAGATCCAACGAGTACATTGAAAGCCCTAAACCATAAAAAGATGTTTGAACCTAAGGGTATCAATTTGGGTTCATATGTCGGGTTTGAGTCCAAGCCAAAAAAGACTCAACATTTATACAATTAACTTTAACTCAATATATTTATTAAATGGATCAAAAATCTTAACCTAAGCCCGATTCAACCAAACCTTCTTATAGTGGGTTAGTGAAAACCAAATCCAAAACGATCGAGAGCATCCAATTTAGGGACAATAACTCAAGAAGATAACAAAACTTCATTAATCCAAACGAATGTTTTTTTTCAGTGGTTCAAAATGCAAAGAGATGAAAGACTTTTTTTAATTTAATGTAGACATCCACTTCTACCGGTACATGTAAATTATGCAACTCGGTATAGAACAACATTTTTTTAAACAGTACGCAGAAATTAAGGTGATAATATGCGGAGCACATAAAACTTGAAAAAAAAAAACTAGGAATATAATCCAAGAAAATTCAGTAAAACTGAATAAAAAAACACCAAACTGATTATGACAGCCATGGTCATTTATAAATAGCAATGCGGAAAAACTATAAATATAAAAAACAAGATGAAACCTATGTTCTGCACTGTTATTCCTGATATCATAAAAACAAAATCAAGAAACTGCATAAAGAAGCATGCGCTTATAATGCTTGTGCTTCTGAAGCAATATGCATGTTTACCCACAACCAAACTAAATTGCACAGTTGAAAGAATTTTGTTTATTTCGAGTCAAACTTTCAGATGGCAGATAAGTTTTAAAGATAATACTAAGAAATTTCACCCTCACTTTGCGACAGCTTTAGATCTAGTTCTCAGTTTTTCATAAGCACAAGCATTTATAATTAGTTACATCTCCCAACAAGGAGAGAAATTAAGACTAGTCGTTAGATCACTAATAAATTAATGTATAGAAGCAACCTTTTAGGTTTTAAGCTTGATAAAACCTTAACTGAAGGCAGATCGTGGGAGAAATGACGATGAGCTTGATCAAAATCACATGGCTCCATCGCCTCGACCCGTAAGACCCGATCTATTGATTAGACAAGATAGTCAACCTAGGAATGAATTATTTCGGCAACCATGGGTTGCTTTGTCTAAAGAAACCCATGATTAAAAAAATGTTGTGTGCCCTATCAAATGCACTTTAGAATTTACATAATCATAGTGGTATCCGACGGTGAATTACCCAATCAAATCAAATCATAATCTTTATATTTTGAGATATCATTTGATTACAAAATTATAAGAAAAAGATGACTACATCTTAATAGCAGATTATTTGAGAGAAACATAAATATATTTGATATGACATTAACTCTTTTACAAGATGAAGTTTTCTTAATATTATCGGCCCCAAAAAACTATTATTTAGTGCGGATCAAATATTACTTTATGCTCTAGTGATGAATTACACTTGATTAAATTTATATTTCATAATTTATTTATATTTTATTAGACTTAAATCTGAAATATTTAATTTAAATATTATGATAATTATTAACTCCTCTAATTGAAATCTTCTAGAGATGCATTTGATAGACAATGCCTTCTTTATGATATGAAATGCTCTTAAAATTGTCACCCGAGAAAAACTATTATTGAGGATGGGTGGAATGTTTCTTTATGCTCTGGTGATGAATTACACATGATTAAGTTCATAATTTTATATTTTATTAAATTTAAATATGAAATATTCAATTTAAAATATTTTGATAATAATTAACCCCTTTGATTGAGAGATCATCCTTCAACACAACTATAATCGAAGTATTTAAGTGACTTTAGACTTTTGCAACTCTGCTTGCCTACCAATAAATAATCGAATTTGTGGTTAGAATTTGTTATCATATTTTCTATCTTAATATTGAAATTTTGAATTTTTAAATATGAAGTTCTCTTATAAAAACCTTTGATGGTCATATGCAAATATAAAAATAAAATTTTCACTTTAAAAGGGTGAATGTTTAATTTTGAAATAATCTTGTTAATTGTTGTCCTAATGAGGGGGAGGATCAGACTAGTTAAAAAGACCCAATCTTTTCAGCTCCAATCTTTATAGAAAGGAGGATAGAACTTGCTATGTGGATTTATGATGCTATCATGTAGGCAAAGCTGCAAGAAAGTTTTCATTTCATTTCAAATATAACTTTCTTTGTAAGGAAATTTAGAAAATTAATATCCTTGACCTTCATAATATTAGTGACATTGCAAGCAACCTTGCTATATTAGATAGATAAATATCTCTTTTAAAACATGCCATGCATTATCATCAAGGCGCACTTTCTTACATTATATGCAAACATTGAGTTTAGATGATCAATATTATTGAATTATTTAGGATGACTCATTGGATTCTTTAACTTGTGATGGTCAGCAAGCTTAGCCAAGGTACTAATATCATCATTCTTCTGCTAATAAAGTTTTATTATATTTTTAAGGTTAAGAATTTAGCTAAAAACAACTTCATCACACCGCTTAAAAAAACTACATTGCTCGATTATAGTGTGTTATCCATTCACAAAAGTGCATTGATTATTCATGGGGCATAACTAGGTTACTGTTGGCAATCAACACAAACATCATTTAAACCACCTATGTAGTCCGTGATGTGCAAAAGATTAGGTCATTCTATTTGAAAATTGTTCATGTGAACACATAATTATTTGAATTGTTGAGTCCCGTTGTGGTAGTCGCATTGCTTGTAGTTTTATTTTAAACTTATGGTGGGCGCATTTTATTTGTTTGCATGTATTATTTTGTAGATTCAATTACGAATTTAACAAATTAAATTCTTTCGCGTGCTTTCAAAATATCTTCATTTTCTGTCTTTATATGTTTATGATATAATGTAACAGACCCCACATGGAATCATTTCTCTAGTCATAATTAAAAATCTTACTTTTAATTCATTTCCAACCCAAGTCTAATTGACTAAGTATGTTCTCGAAGGTTTTGAGCATTCATTAAAATCTTTAGTGCTATCCAAAAATTTCAATTCTATGCTCGCAAGCCTTTGGGTCATTTCAATTTTAATAGAAGTCCTCTGTAAGTCCAATTTAGGCTCAATTCATTGCTCAATTCTGATTCTTTCAATCCACCCAATATGATTTATATTTTAATTTTGAATATTTAATTAAAATTTTAATTTCATTTTTAGTCATATTTAATGTCCAAAAAGTTCTTTCAACTTTGTTCTATTTTGCATCCTATAACTAGAAAATTCAGTAATATCTCAGCATCTTCCTTGCATGGGAGACATCTTCAAGAATATTTGACCTACCCACACCGCCAATAAAAGTATGTATAGGTGACATCTAAGACAACATGAATGGCTTTCTACTCTCACAACGCCAAGAAAAAAGCATATGAATCTTTGTGTACTTGCATGAAAATACAACAAATTATTGTACTGCACCAAAAAACATGCGTACAGGTACTTATTTTAGTAGTCAAGACTTCCACTCCCACCACGCCAAAAAAAGTACATTGGATCTTTTTTTCACCACACCATGAAAGGTGTGTAAGGAGCCACCTGCAAGAGAAAACTTACTAATATATTTTTCCCTGCCACATCAAAGAGAAGTGTGCAGGTACTTAAACATCACAGTGAACTCACATTACATTATACCTGCACATGAGAGTGACAGGCCAACGATAAGTCTACAAAACCAAAGACTTTCTCTTCCTCTTTTTCTTCTTGTTTTCTTGTTTTATTGTAGGGCTGCAAACGAGCCGAGCCGAGCCGAGTACAGGCTTGTTTGAGTTCAAGCTCGTTTATCATTATTGAGCTCGAGCTCGTATAAAAAAATCTTGTTCGAGCTCAAGCTCGATACAGATTGGGCTTATCAAGCCTGTTAACAAGTAGTTTGTTTAACGAAATAAACGAGCCTTAATCGAACTTGTTCGTGAGGAGCGTGTTGAAAAATATAAATAATCTTAATGTTTTAATCGAAGTCGAATCGAGTCCTTAACGATTGTCGCTTTTAAACGATATCTTGTTTAACATAAATGAACCGAACAATAAACTGTTCAAATTTATTCATTTAATAATCGAGTATTTAAAAAAAAGTGTCGCTCGTTCGATTAGTTAAATGAACGAACATAAACGAGCTCTAATCGAGCCAAGTCACGAGTAGCTTGTTGAAGGCTCAGTTCATTTGCTGCCCTATTTTATTGTTTTATCTCTTTCTTTTCTTTTCCTTTCTTTTCTTTTTCCTTTTTTCTTTATTATATTTTTTATTTTTTTCCCTTTTTTCCCCCTTTCTTTAATCTCTATTAAACAAAGAAAATTCTTTTTCTTTTTTCTTGTTCTTTATTCTCAATTAAAGAGAGAAAGAGAGAAGAGAGAGAGAGAGAGAGAGAGAGAGAGATGGAGAGTTAGAGAGAGAGAGAAAGAGAAAGAAGGAGAGGGAGATAGAGGAAGAGAGAGAAAGAGAGGAATAATTAGAGAGGAGAAAGAGAGGGAGACAAAGGAGAGAAAGAGTTAGAGAGAGAGAGGGAGTAAGAGGAAGAGAGAGAGAGAGTGAGAGAGAGTAGAGAAGAAAGAGAGAAAGAGAGGGAGGCGAAGCAATGACGACAAACTCAGGATGCGACAATGGCATCAACCTCGACGCCGGCGGTGACTTGTATGGCAACTATGTCTGGCGGCAGCACTAGCATTGGTATTGACAACGGGTACAAGGTCATGTAAGGCAAGGAACGAAGAAGAGAGAGAAAGAGCGCATCGGGAAGAGGAGAGCTTGTGTGTGATAGAGAGGAGCGAGGGACTCAATTGGGTTGATTAGTTTTATTTTTTCTTTATTTCATTTTTTGTAGATTGAGTGTCGATATGTCCCTAACGACCTTATTGGGCATGTGTACAAGGTGGAAACCATGGAGCATCACTCTAACCCCCTCTATTTGCACTTATTTAAAAATAATAATAATAAACATCAAAACTATTGCCTTATACACATTTCTGAGTAAAAAAAGTGGTTTGATCTAAAGCACTTCTCTTTTATAGCACTTATAACAAAATACTGAGTCAATAATTTGCAATGGGAGACATGCCACACCACATTTATCACCTCAAAACTCTTCAACATGCAAAGCAGACTCAAATATAGCATAGAAAGAAAATGTAGTGAAATCAAAATCTACTATGCACTTGGTGTAAAAGGCATTATAAAAATAGCTAATCGAAGAAGTTTAACTCCTCCAATATTTCTCTCTATATCCATCAATAAGAAATCAAGTTATAAAATAAAAACTTTCCGATGAACAAATCATGTAAGAAAAAATAAAACAAATTCATGCTCAGCTATATAAGAACTCACTGCATAAAACAGATCCCCAAAAGGTTGACATAATACTGTCAGTTTTATGAGGCATATGAGGAAAGATGCATAAAAAGTAGAAGTAATAGACATTCAATGATGGGCCAAGTTACCTTGGATGAAAGGTATGTCCAGTACATTCCAACAATGTCCATCTTTTTTCAGTTGTGTTAAGAGCCCAAACATCATTAAAAATTTGCATGGGACCACCCCTGCCTCCGATCAAAAAAAGAATATTTTCCACTGCTGTCAAAGTATGACCAATACGAGGTGATGGGGATCCAATTGCATCAATTTGCTTTAAGTGTCCAGATTGTGTATCAAGCAATAAAGTATCATTTCTTCGTGCATGATGACCAACACCACCAAAACCGCCAAAGATGAGAACTTCCCTAACTCCTTTACTGATTAAGGGACTTGCTGAATGACCCCATAGGAAAAGCTTCTCAATAGGTTCACCAAGAATCGTTAATGTAACAGCGGAAAGAAAGATTTTGTCCATTCCTGGCATCTCTGTTTATCAATTTCAACTTAATCTATAAAAAAGGAAGTGGTGTTTGCCAAATCAGCCAAAATCAGCAAGCTAAAATCATTATTATAAGAAAAAATTGATATGGCTACCTAACATCCTCAATAAAAAGTCATACAATCCAACAAGTTAATTTTTATGTGCAAAAAAGAATAGTAATCATAATTATATGATGACATGAGACTGTTAGTTAATCATGTTTTAACTTCAATTTGAGCTGCCAATTTCAAAATCCAACATCTTATGATGTTCTTCACAAAGCTAACACTTAACAGCAGCACCATGTGTGTATATCTATCAGGCTACAAATTTTCTTTTCTATTTGTTAATTTAATTTAGATAAGAGACCAAGTCACCAAACAAAGTAACATTTGACAAACTTAATGCTTCTTCGAAACCATCCTTAAATGCTTAAAGATTTTCATAGCGTTAACCAAGTGAATCAGAATAGAAACTATGCCTGACGTTACAATTATGCCTGAATCTCTAAGACCATGGCCCTTCTTTAATTCTTAACCGCAAGCAATGCACATACAGGGTAACAATTAGACAACCTCACGGTCACATTTTGGTTGACGTTATTAATAACTTCCTTCATAATCTAAACATTAACTACAACTTCCAAAAACCACTTACCAGCCTCTCAATAGTTCATGCACCAATTAACCAAAACCACCCGTAGTTTTCTATTTCCTAAACTTCCTTACAGTCCTCAAATTCGTTGTTCTTCCTCATTAGTTCTCTTTCTTCACTTTGCTATATACTATTCCTTAAAGTTGTCACTGCATAACCGACAAGATTGTTCAGATATGGCATATTTTTAAATCAAAACAGGGTAACTTATTGAATGTGAACAAATTACCACTACTCACGCCTTATACTTATGATATCACCAATTTATATGATTTTATCTTTCCAAACACTTATTGATACTTTCTAATACAGGGGCCCTTTCAACCATTGAAAAGAAATTTTTTAGCCTCTAAATACAAGTAACAAAGCACCATGAAATTTTTCAGACTTCAAAATTTGCTATGACTTGATGTTTAAGTAAAGCAGCTTGCATGCTTTTCAGTTAAATTCAGAAAAAACAGAAGAATGATAGTCTCCTTAAAAGACGCAGGCCTCTGATTGATCCTGATAAAATCTAATAGAAAAAAATAAGGAAAATTTACATACATATCACACAATTCTTATGTATTTACATATCTAATGTCTAAACTTCAATGTCTACATATATAATACCTCAATCTTAAATATCACATCAAAATATCAACACTCGATTTTTTAAAAGTGAAATGCACATTTTCAAGCATAAGAAAAGGTTGTGTTAAATATGTAAATGCAAAAGAATTGTGTGGTATGTACATAAATCTTCCAAAAAAATAACACAAAAATGGGGTTGCTCTAAGCAAATCAGTAAAAAGAATGCATATAAGAAACAGAACATGGCATTTCAATCTAGCTTTTCATGCCAAGCAGATAAAGGGATCTGATGGACCTGATAAGATAAAATTGTTAAAACAAACGGCTAATATAATATATACCATTAAATATAAATGATATGACAATGAAAATTCTACTAGTCGAAACACGAATCTTGAAGTCAAAAACAAGTTGATCCTCAGTTGAAATTAGTCGAGATCAAGCACTTAAAATATCATTGGAAACTTTAGGATATCTATTAAATCCCTAAAATAGCTCTTAAACATGCAGTGCTTATAGTAAAATCGCTTTGACGGGATCTAACAAGCCAAGATCTTATAATTCGACTTCATTCGAGCATTCAAATACTTAAAATACATCAAATGATCAAAGGAATCATTTGAGCCGTCCGATGGAGGAGTGATTTTGCGCATTTCTGAGACGCCACTCCTCCAATCTATAAATAAATTTCATTCCTCATATGGAGTGGGGAGAGGAGAGAACTCTAAAGCTTGAAAATCCTCCAAGTACAATCGTTTCACCACTCGCGATCAACCACCGTCGGCCGCCATCGATACTTGCCACAATCTCCATCAGTCACCATCATGACGACCTTCATCATCGGGCCGATCCCCGCTGTCATCATCATCACTACCACTAAGAATCATAACCCAACGCGACTATATGGTATCGGAGGATTCTCATTGTCGTTCTCATATACAATTTTGTAATCCCGTTATCGGAAATTTTGTACTCAAACAAATACATAGTGGAAGATTCTTACTCGCTAGTTTTTCCCTCTTTTCGAGTATTTTCCAAAAAATTTCTAGTTGTTCACTTTAAATACTGTGTGTGTTTGGATTTCATAATAAAAGTAAATTTTCAATCTACCATAACCGCTTTTTTAAGACGCATCAGCTTTGCCTCAGGAAATAACCCTTCAATCACAATTTCTGTGAACACCCTCATTATGGCAAATAGACGCAATACAGAATAACGGAGCCTCCGCCCAACTCACACTCAAACCAATCAACAAGGACGCCAAGCTTCGCCTCTCACTCGATAGCGTGACCGCTTGAAGGCGGAGAATCTCTTTAGAAAATCGTGTCCACCGAATGGAAGAGTCTTAAAATGAGGTGATCCGACTTTTGCAAGGATCACAACAGCCACTACTGCTCCCCCAAGATTGGTCGTTAGTCGTGGAAGATCAAAATGCTAATCTCTGACAAGTTCCTCTAGAGAGCGTGATGCTAATCTCTGACAAGTTCCTCCGTAGAGACCGTAATGCCGATCTCCTCGACACCGCTTCTACTCATCCATCAGTACCAACCGATCGCTAATCCACCATTTATTGGTATTGACACATTCTCGCCATATGTTTACCACATGTTATCGCATGCTATTTGCTTAATGCAAGAGCAATTTCAAGACAGAAATTATCTTCCCCTCACCGCTATGAGGATCCTCACTTTAGCAAGTTATTCTTCAACATCCTATTCTGGGTTTCAAGCTGAGCATTGATTCCTGATGGATGACACCCATGAACACATCGACCATTACAGGACTATCATGCATATCCAACGAGCTCGACACATACTTTTGTCGTCTTTCCGCTACCCTCAAGGGCAAGCTCGTGACTTGGTTCTACTCCCTTCCAAGGGATCCATCCATTTAACTAACTCGCCAAGATTTTGTGGAACAGTTCATTGAAACCGGAGGATCATTAAAGATTCCTCTCATCTCTCAAGACTCATCAAAATGAGGGTGAATCACTTAAGGAATACTTCTGGTTCTCCTAAGCTCGCCAAATACTTAGAGTCAACTATTAAGAGGAGTTTTCCTTGAGGCTCCGCCCGAGCCTTTTACTCCACTAATGCGACATCCACTCATATGCCGACTTAGTTTATCGTGTGAAGCACAAATCTCTGTTTATTAACCATCGCAAATAATTTGAACAATCTACTGAAAACGTAAGAGCCCTGTGGAATGCAACGATAGTCCCATCAAAAGAAGCAAGGCGCAGTGATCTCCCCTACGCCCCATATCAACGACGTGAACCACGACCAGAAAAGGAATACACGCCGCTGAACACATCTCGTGTTAACCTCCTGATGGCTATTCGAGATGAAGAAAATATCAAGTGGCCACATCCACTGAAACCAAATTCGTGAAATCAGCAATATTGTCACTTCCATCAAGTCGCGGACATACTACAGGCATGCAAACAACTCAAAGAAGAAATCGAGAGGCTCATTCAACAAGGATATCTACGCCGATTTGAAGAATCAATCGACTCAAACAAACATACCTCCAAACTGGAAAACCAAGACAATCATCGTAAACAACAAAATAATCATCAAATAGTTTGGGAACAAACAATCGCAGGAGGACCAATACTATCTAATCAAGTTCTCATTACCACCTCTAAAGAGAGTTAAAGAAGTCAGATTGATCATTCCATCACTTTTAATGACTCGACTTAAAGGAGTAATGTTCTCATCAAGATCCACTTGTCATCGCAGGGACGGTGACCCATGCTATAATGTTAAGATAATTTTGATTGACAATGGGAGTTGTTGATGTCTTATTTTACACATTTCTTAAGCATGGTTGGAAAAGCCAACCCCGGACTATTATACGGGTTTGATAATCGCCTAGAGTAGAGACAATCACCTTCCTGTCTTCGTGAATTTCTCGACAAGTGACTCATTTAATCCAATTCAGGTCAAGTCATATTCAAAGATATATATATCTTCTCCAATCAATTTTCTGGCCACTTCAAGATCTCATCTTAAGATGAAATTTTCAACCCCGTTAGAGTACTGTGAAAATCAACAGATAAATCGTTACCTGCAAAAGCTCAACCACGCCTTCCGTGACCTTCAAAGATCAAGATTTTAATTTTCGAGATGAAGAAGTTCCTGTAGTAGTACTTGACTGTTGCATTATCAAACGATCAACCACTACGAACAAGCTAAGTGATCCCTACAAGGAAAAATACATGATTCTTCGAAGAAATCAAGACATCTTCGCTCCGACGGATATGCGGTCAATTAATGATCATGCACTCCTCAAGATTAATCCAACATTCAAACCGATCATCCAAAAGAAGTTTTGCACATGATCGCTTCCGTGCTATTGAGCAAGAAGTTAACAAGCGCTGCGGATTTATAAGACATTACCCTACATGGCTAACAAATGTCATGGTTAAGAAAATAAATGGAACATGGAGAATGAGATTACATCCGACCTTAACAAGCTTGCCTAAAAATAGTTTTCCTCTTCCTCAATTGATCAATTGATTACGCTCGACATCAAATGCTCAATTTTTGATGCTTACCCGACATAACCAAATAAAATGGACCAACGGATGAAGAAATATTTCAAACATATAAAGATTTATACTATTACCAAGTTATGTCGGTTAAAAAATGCTACCTATCAACGCCTTATGAATAAGGTTTTAAAGACCTATTAGCCGCACAATGGAAGTATATGTGGAAGACTGTTAGAAAAGCTTGGAAGAATCACAACATATTTGACTTAGAATATATTTTTAACCTTCTTCGACGTTATATGACAACACCAAGTGTGCTTTTGGAATTACGTCAAAAAAAAATTTTGGATTTATGGTAACCCACCGCGGAGATAGGCCAACCCGAAAAATCAAACCTCAAAGATATGACTCCTCCAAAAAATATCAAAGAAGTTCAACGTTTGAATGGACGAATTGCGTTATCCCGCTTCTAGCCCGCTCGGGATTAAATACTTATTCTTTAAAATATTAGAGTTAAAAATAATAATTTTCATGGAATGAATGTCACCGCTTTTAAGCAACTAAGAGTATTTAAGATCTCCACCCCTACCATCCAAGCATTCAATAAGAGATGTTATACTTATATCTCTCTCTTCCCACGCGAGCTCGCTTTAGTGCGAAAAAATGGGATACACCAATTTACTATGTCAAAAATTCTCTCGACAAAGTCGTTACCCACTTGCGAGATAGGTGGCTCAGCTTTAGTTTTCTGAAAATTGCCCATACTTTCAAGCTCACACTATCGATTTACATTCATTTACCATTAAGGGTCATCCTACGTAAAACCAAAATATTTGAGGTTAATTAAATGGTCCAGAATTGGGAGAGTTTGATATAAATTTCTCCTCCCTATAAAGTCTCAAGTACTCAAATTTTATATGGAATACCGCCCAACTCAGAGTTATCGCTACGCCTTTCGTGTCCTCAATGGACACTTTATGTTGATGGACCTTCAGGAAATACCGGCTGTGAAATCTTACTTATTTCCCCAGATA
Organism: Cymbidium sinense; assembly: GCA_021442155.1. Lineage (NCBI taxonomy): Eukaryota > Viridiplantae > Streptophyta > Magnoliopsida > Asparagales > Orchidaceae > Cymbidium > Cymbidium sinense. Next base: position 54,219,211 of record CM038225.1, on the reverse strand, counting down.
ATACCCAGTATGGACGCCAAAATTTCGCAACTAATAATATGGTCAATATGAAGCTCTCGGATTAAGACTCGTCATTAATTGTGAAGCTCAGGACTTAGTGATCCATACTGACTCTCAGCTTGTCGCCTCCCAAGTTGAGGGATACTTTAATACTCATAATCCTCAGCAAAATACCTCCACTTGGTAAAGTCTCTTCTTCACTTTCAAGACACATCAAATCATTCACATAAGAGAAGAATACTGAAGCCGACGCTCGCTAATTTGCTACATCTACTACCGGAGATCTATTTAAGAAAAGTTGAAGAAATATATTTCCTAAGATCCAAGGGGTAATACAAGCAATTAATGAGATAAAGGAACATTCGTGGATGGACCCCATCTGTCTTTTCTACAAGAAGGAACCCTTCAAGACCCAACTTCAACTTGTCAAGACAAGCTCAACTTTATTATTATCGAGGTGAACAATACAAACGAAGTTTTTCTATACCTCAAATGTCTCTCTCACCATCGAGGTCGACATGCATTAAGAGAAGTTCTCTGGGAATATGTGGAGAACACCTGAGGAAGGGCCCTTAAAATTATAAGGCAAGAGTTCTATTGGCCTACGATGAAACAAGATGCCTTGAGTTCACAAAAAAATATGAAGTTGTCCAGACTCTAACCTCCCTCACCGCCACATGAGCTCTCATCCATTCAAAGCTCGTGACCTTTGCTCTGGGAATTGATATCATGGGACCTTTTCGACAGATCGGGCAACGAAAATTTATCATTTTAGCCGCCAACTACTTCACTAAATGGGTGAAGAACCACTCGCTAAAATCACGGAGGCAAATGCTAAACAATTTGTTTGGAAAAATATAATATGTCGATTCGGTCTTCCTACGAAGATCATCACTGACAATGGAACCAAATTCCAAAAAAAATTTTTACATTTTGAAAGATCTTCACATTCACCGCCGCATACAGAAGACATCCTCAAACTAAGGACAAGCTACCAAGGACTATACTCACTAAAACACGCCTCGAGAAGGGGCAATGGGTTGATGTTCTGTTTTTTATACGACTACATCGCAGACCGTGAGATACCATATAACTTGTGTTTCACAGCTATTATACAAGTAGATATCGGGTTCCAAGTCCAAGAGTTCAATTATTCGATCATGATGATAATGAAAAAACTCCGACAACACCTACCTACTCTCAAACTCGTGACATCTACTCTGACCGCTCTATCAAAAGCTTGCCACTTCAATAGAAGAGTAAAACCTCATCCCATATTTGTTTGGTGACTTGGTCCAAAGTCTCAAGCCGCAGTGCAAAGGCCCTCAACGCAATAAGCTCTCACCTCTTTGGGATGGATCATATGTAGTTATAACTATGTTCAAGCCAGAAACATTCAAGCTCAAGGATCCAGAAAGAAAAACTTTACCTCAAATTTGGAACACTGAGAATCTCCGAAAATATTATCAGTAACTCCTACTGCACAATTATTGCAACTTTTATCTTGTCTCGTTTGTCATTTACTCTTCAAACTCATATATGTATTAAAATCATCTTATGATTGTACATCGACTTTATCGAGTAATGAGTTTAGCTTTTCTTAAAAGCTTGTTTCTTCTTCATTTAATCCTCACTCATGAAATATACAACTCCATCTATCGGATCAATCCCAATTTGATTTGATCTTCTAATTAATCCATTGTTATCTTTGTAGCATAAACCCACTTCCTGGCATAACGCATTTGCAAGGATTTTGCTGTTTGGGATCTATCGAGGGTATACTGCCTTCCTTATTTCATTTCCAGCCGCAACGCACTCTTCTTCTTTTTTTTTTCTTCTTTTTCGATGGAACTTGAACCTCAGCCCGCCGATAAGAATCAGCCCCCAAGAGCCACACGAAAGAAGAATCGGCCGGTGACGAATCGCCTCCCGCCACGCCCTTCTTCCCCGGTTTTAACGGAACAGCACCGATGAGGTAAGACACTCGAGAGTCGTGAATCTCCGTGGATCGTCGGCCGATGAGGAGTGGAGTTCCAAAATCTACTGGAGTTCAAATTGCATCCCTCATCACAGTGAGTATCAATTTTCCGTTTCATTTCTACCGGGACTATATTGGATTGTGAATTAGAATGTTTGTATTGGCATTTTGTTGACTTTATTATCTTGATTTAATAAGGTAAATAATATCCATTAGGTAAAGTGCTTTGTGTGAAAACGAAGATATATATGACAACTTCGGTAAGAATGAAGTTTAAGCTAACTACTACGTTAAATTTATTTATGAATTTCATGTATTATTTAATTATAGGTATTAAGTCGGAATCACACATCCATGAATCGGAGCTGAGACATATAATCGTAATTTAAATTCGCATACTCTAATATGCCAATGTTCTACCATTCTCGATTTTATTAATAATTGAATGTACATGATATTTACATATTGATGCAAATACAAGCATTACGACCAAGATATATTATCGATTTAGATTGTTAGAATCAGCCTTAATATCATACGATCTATCACAAAATAGCCATATAAATGTTAAAACATGCATTAATGTTAAGAAGAATGTGATAAACGCCGAAAATTATGATGGGGCCATGTTATAAAGATATGATGAAAAAGTCGAAGGCTTTTAACAGGGGATCAAGATTCCACTCGACATTAAGGCCTTGGAATTAACCTGTCAAAAAAATAAGTAGGTATAGAGATATCCGACCTTCAATGAGAGAGACGAATATGATTATAAAAAGTCAAAACCCATGAATTATAAATAACATTTCAGAAAAGGATTGATATATAATCAAATTATTTTCATTAAATAACCGCATATAATTGATAAATTATTTATACAAGAATATTTCTGTATATTGTTATATTTTCATGGATATTTTACCACTCTACTTTCAAATTTCAAATGTATAATGATTATTTATAATGTCTCTCACTTTCTTTTTTAAATTTTATTATTCACTAAATTTTATGACGATCATGATAATTTATAAAGGCAAAAAAAGCCATTGATTTATATTTGATTAAGATTATAAAATTTTACGCATTTTTAACAATGATTTAGTTCAGATCTTCAGATTAATCAAGATTCTACGCCCAATTTTGTGATATGAATTAAATAAAGAAAATCAAAATATATGAATTTATTTTATGAGATACAAATTTCACTCTTGAAATGTCGAAGAACATGTTAGAATGCCTAATCAAATCATTATATTATACACCTCGACCGACCTGTATCAGAAATATTTGGGGTGACATCTTCCAAGAAGAAGTCAAGTAACACTGATAATACCTGTGATAGGCGTCCTTGGTGGACCCTACCATCTCATCCTTCGTAATAATATTACCAATCACTCGGATGGTAAAAACAAAACAAGAGCATATCAAAAAAAATAAAAATAAAAAATATATATAATTTTTGACAGCATTAACATGATGATATAAGAAAGAATTAAAATTTTGATACACAATAATAACAATACATAGATAAAAAAAAATGCATTCTCAAGTGATATTACATCATATCAGTTGGTGATATCAACGTCCTCTTCACCACTAGATGCTCCTTGGACTCACTCTCAACTCCTTCATCTGGAACGAAGAGTCTTCGATACTAGGAGATGATCCTCAATATTAGCCTTTGAATTCCTTTATGAACCTGATGAAGCCTCCTTTAAACATGCCCAAATCATTCACTTCAACATCAAGAATATGATTAGCTACATGGTCTTCGATTCTGATAATGGGAACTATTAAAGTCTTCCATTCAAGGAGATTTCATTTGCTCCTCGCATTATATCCTTCAGACAATCTTGTAATATTTTCTTCTCACGAAGTGCCTGAGTCTTTTCTTCTAACAGTCTCTCATCCTCACCTCAATCACATCAATGAGTCGCTCACCTCGACTGGAGAGAAAGAGAGTTGATATGCTACTTTCGCTTCATGATCCAAAGTCATAACTTCAATGGCCTTAACACTCATCTTCGCCATACTCTGGATATTTTACCACAAATTTAGATTTCATGCCTAGACACCAAAAGCCATCTAATGTTTGACAAAAGAAAAAAAGAAGGATGAATGGAATAACGCAATTCATCTGTTTCGCTACGCCCCGATATGTGATTTAACACCTTCGGGAATGTGCCGAGAAACGAACCCCATCATGAGTCAAAACAAACTCGCAATGACTAACATCTTCTCCACGATATCTCGACGTAGGTCACTTCAACACATGTCTTCTTTTTTAAAAAGAAACATCATACCATAGATTTCGCACGCTTCATGAAAGAACCCTATGAATACGAGGAAGACCTTTCATCACTTTTATTTGACCTCTTTTAAAAGCATGAGATCTCCCCACGGATGGAAAGGCCAACCTTGAACATTCTATCTCGAAACGTAACTGCGTTTTCATCATATAAGAGCCTAAGATTTTCTTCAATCAAAGAATGATCCGGTCATTCAATCTTCCCATCTCTTAGTATCATTTTTTTGAATCCAGAATTTTTTAGATAGATCCATAAAAATTCATCCAATTTATAAATAAGAAACATGTCTTTAGCATCACATGTGACACATTCTAATACAAAGTATTCAAGTAAACACCACGCTCTCTAAAGAAGATATAAAACCAACGATGACCACTAAAGCTCAAAAATTATAATAAAGACGACATATTTTGAAGATCAATCAACTCAGCTAAGGAATGACAGAATCATCTCGAAACAAGAAAGTATCGCGGAGATGAACTGTTAATTTTGGCAACAATGGCCACCAACTCATTAGAAGTGATATTTTCTCATAACACCATTAAACTATCTAATGTGATAGGATGATATCGTCAGAATCACGTTATGGGTTTTCTTCGCCATCACAAAATAGATAATAAATAAAGGAGAAATGACAAAACAATTTGTAAACAACTCACTCACTAATACTTGGCATCCTTTTGACTCTCAATTCCTATATTGGAATTCACATCTCACAAAATGGATACGATCAAACAACAACAACAGCCTTAATCCCATTTCATCTACATGAACATACTCATCTGGACGCCGACGCTTTATGTGGCCAACCACATGCGACTCTCCCTAATCTTATCTACCACTGAGCTACTCCAACTTTTTCCCGAACATACTCATTTTGCATTCTATCTCTAAGAGTAAAGCCACTCATCCACCTGAGCATCTCATCTCAGTAACACTTAGTCTTATGCTTCTCTTTATTGGCCAACATTCTCGCACTATAAGTCATGTCTTACCACCATCTTATAAAATTTTTCTTTTAAGTTTAAGTGGAACTTTTCTATCACATAATATGTATTCCTCCACTTCAACCATCCAACTTGAATTCTACTAATAACATCTCCATCTATTTCACCATCATTTTGAACAATAGAGCCTAAATATCTCAATCGCCACTCTTATTAATGACTTGATCACCTAAAGTCACAACACTATCACTAAAACTTCTACAACTAAAATTACACTCTATATATTTTTAGATCTACTTAAACTAAAACCTTTAGACTCTAAAGTTGACCTCCATAATTCAAGTTTCGTTGGACTCCCTCTAGTCTTATCAACAAGAAGAATGTCATCAAGAAAAAAGCATACACCAAGGTACATCTTCTTGTAAATGCCTCGTAAGAACATCCATAACTAAAGTAAAAAAGATAAGGGCTTAATGTTGATCCTTGATGTAATCCAACCAAATAGGAAAATATTTTGTCAATCCTCCTTGTGTTTGGACACAAGTAAGTGCCTCTAGTATACATATCCTTAATGACTTGAATATAACCAATATTAACTCATTCGTCTAGAACTCTCCAAAGAACATCTCTTGAGACTTTATCATAAGCTCTCTAAATCAATAAATATCATATGTAGATCCTTCTTACTTTCTTTATGCTTCTCCATCAAACCTCTTAACAAATGTATAGCATCCATAGTAGATCTACCTGGCATGAAACCAAACTAATTGTGAGAAACTTCAGATCACATCGTAATCCTATGCTCACTATTTCTCCCATAATTTTAATGTATGGCACATTAACTTAATTCCTCTATAATTTGCACACTCTTGTGCATCACCTTTATTCTTAAATATGAACCAACAAACTCTTTTCTCCACTCATCTGCATCTTTTAGTTTTTAAAATAACATTAAAAGATTTGTAAGAAGAAATTCCTCGATCTCCTAAACATTTCCACACATCTATTGGAATATTATCCTCTCCGCTTTTCCACATTTCATTTTCTTTAAAGCTTCACTAACTTCGATTTACTAATACGACGATAAAAAATGAAATTTCTATTTTGTTTAGGTATTAAGGCTAAAATCAATCGCATTTGATCCTTCATTGAAAAGTTTATCAAAATACCTCATCCACCTATTTTCAATATCTTTTCTAAGAAAAGCACTTTATTATTTTCATCCTTAATACTCACTATGTCTTCTCCTATCTCTTTCTAACTTATACATACATCTTTCACCTTCTTTGATCTAATCTATCAGATAAATCACTAAAAGAAATTTTTCAGATCATATATCGCTTTCTTAATCTCTACGCCACTTTATATCTTTCCCAATTCTCCGAAGTTTTACATCTAAACCAAGTTTTATAACAATACTTTCTTTCTTATTTTTTCGACACTCTAACTGACCCACCACCAACTATTCTTATTAAAAGAAGTTTTTTCCTTTTGATTCTCCAAGCATCTTTAGAACTTTCTTAATTTCAATTTAATATTTTTTCCCACATAACGTTACTTCATGAACATCCCAAATTTAATTTCTTGTAGCTCTTAAAAATATTTTATTTGTTTTTTAAGTGTCCATCTAATCCTGGACAATAATTTAGTTTATTTTTCTCTTACAACCTTTCATCTTAAAATCTAAACTAATAATGTCGATACTTAAAATTTCACTTGAATGATTTTACAATCCTTACAATCTAAACGATCTATTTTTCTTATCGAAAATAATCAATTTGTTTTTACTAGATCCATTTTTTATAAGTAATAATATGTTAATCTCTTTTCTTAGTAAAAGATAATTAACTACAAAATTCCAAAATGACGCTAATATACCCTTTCTCCAAAGATAAAATCCGCCAGATTTTAAATACATCGAAAGCGCTAACTATTTAAATCTCCCAAATACTCGGGCGATCCTAAATACACAAGCCAATGTAAAGTGATCTCGGCCTGCTTACATCGCCTCGACGCCGCTTTAAAGCCTCTACATTCCCAGCTAATCCACCCCGCCGCCATCTCTATTCTTTTACGCTTTAAACGCTATAACTCACCCCAATCAATATCACAAAATCTTAGTAATACGTAACTTCTTTACATTCGTTTGTCGGCCGAATAAAAAATCAAAGTCATGAATTTGTAAAGCTCTCAACAAACAACTATAAAGTAATCCTTTTACTCTACACAGCGTATTACTACGGCTGCGTTAATCACACTGCAACATCCCTTAAATAAAGTGAAAGGATCTGAATACATATGAGGAAAAAAACATAGAAGAGAAGTTATCCCCTAATAATGCTCGAAATTACGACAAACTTTAAAGTCGTTCGAGCGATGGTTCTGTAGCGCTTCCATCTTGGCGGTTCAATGTTGAACCATCGGTGAAATTGTAAGAGTAATTTCCTGAAGAAGAAGTAGAACTACGGGCTGATCACCTCAACGGTCGGTCAAAGAGGCGATGAAACGCCTCTTCGAGAAAGCGAACGTAGTATGAGCTACGAGCGTAGCCTCCGAACGGTCGGTCCAACGAGCATTGGCGCCTCTTTCGAGGAAAATCGACTCGTCGTATAATACAGTCTTGATCCTTCTGAACGGTCGGTCAAACGAGGCGGTTAACCTCTTCGAGGAAAATCGACCTCGTATATGAGCTAGGCGGGTCGCCTCCGGCGATCGGTCGACAAAGGCGGTCACGCTCTTCGAGGAAAGCAGCATCGCCGTATGACTACTGGTCTTGATGCCTCGAACCGGTCGGTCAACAAGGCGGTTAGCCTCTTCGAGGAGCCGGGCTCGCCGTATGAGCTACTGTAATCGCCTCCGACAGTCGGTGACAAAGAGGCGGTTAGCCTCTTCGAGGAAAAGCGGGCCTGTATATAAAGCTGCAGTCTTGATCCTCCGACGACCTTCTTAGAAGAGAAATACGAGCATTTGAAGTGTGCCTTCTTCCATATGGGGTTTTATAGACTATAGGCGAAAAGGTAAAAAATCATCGAAAACCGCCAAAATAAGTTTGCTCCGTAGCCTTGCAGCGCTCTTCTGCGCCGCAGCCAATCAGGTTAGAACCGTGCGCGACAACCCGCGACCACCGGCCCGAACCGCGACGCGGCATGTGACGCCATACGGCCAGACCCTGGCTTATGGTAGCATGAGCAGCGGGCTCAGATGCCAATTGGGTCCATAACCAAATCTTGCCCGTAGCGTGACTTTATCTGCGACCTGCGCTTAGTGATCATCTTGTGCTCTCACGAGATCTATTCTCTCAAAATATATGATTAATGGATCATGAATTTCATTGAAGAATTTGTTACTTTATTTGGCATTTATATTTTTAGATGATTGAGATAATGTCATTAAAAATGAGCGATATGACGAAAATTAGTGAAACGAATCTCTTGATGTCAGCAAGTTGATCCTCGGTTAAAATTAGTGGCAAGACTTAAAATATCATGAAAACTTTGGATATCACATTAAATCCACAAATAGCTTAAACATGGAGTCTTTTATATTCAAATCGGCGTTTTGGCGTCGGATCTAATAAGCCAAGATCTCATAATCGACTTCATTCGAGCATTCAAATACTTAAAATACATCAAATGATTAAAGGAATCATTTGGCCGTCCGATGGAGGCGTGGTTGGATTTTGCGTGTATTCTGAGAGGCGTCGCTCCATCATAAATAGCCCCTCATTCCTCATATGAGGGAAGCAACGAGGAGAGGAGAGAGCTCTGAAAATACTCAACCGTCGTGCCATCATCGGCGGTTGTCACCCATGGCCACCGTCGCCATTGATCGCTTTGCTGTCGTCTCTGGTCATCGCAACATACTTCATCGTCGTCGTGATCCGTTGTTCATCATCATCTGTACCACTTAACGGCCGTTACTGAGCGTATTTATATACTTATGGATTCACAGGATTCTCCTTTTTTATGTCAATTTTGCAATCATGTTATCGGAAAATTTTGTACTCATAAACAAATACATAGTGGAAGATTCTTATTGTAGTGGTTTTCCCTCTTTTGGTTTTCACAAAATTTGAGTTTTCTTATTCACTCTTTAAATCTTTGTGTGTCTTAGATTTCATAAATTTAGGTGTAAATTTTCACTCTAAGTTTTAACATACAATAAATAATAAAGAAAAATCACTGTATTTCAATCAATAATTATTAATTGTGACAATAAATAGTAATTAATCCTAATAGAACCAACAAATTTAAACATACAAAATATAGCTCACATTATGCAAGCATCAAAAAAATGCATATAAAGGACTCAACATGGTATTTCAGCCCATAACCTTTCATTTGGATCGATATCTGGAGTTATCATCACATTCCATTTGCCTTCTCCAAGGCATAAAAAATGGAGCTGAACTCCTAAAAAAATATGACAGATCAAAGAAGTATGCACCCTAACTGAAAGTACGGGGATAGAAAATTTAAACACACCTTTTATAGGTTTCTCCTAATCTTTCACAATGAAAGAAAATAAAAGAATAAGAAAAAGTGGGAGAATAAAACAGAACGCGAATGAAAACAGAAGGTTGGTTCAGTTTTCAAATGGCAGGCAGCGTCACGGAAATAAAAGACTACGCAGATGACAGACAATTAAAGCTTCTCATTTTTGTTCAACATTCATATTGTCACACACATATGTAAGAATGCGCATCGACTATCTACTAATTAAAGAAAAAGCTGCAAGGGCAGGCAGATATTTGAGCTCCAATTGCCCTCAAGATTTTATTAAAAGCCAAATTTACTAAATATAGCATTGGATAAAATGAAAAAATAGTGCTTCCAATTTCACACCCACCTAAGGTGCCTTTTATTCACAATCCATCAATTTCTAGAGCGTTGAAATAACCATTAATTAATGGCCTGCTTCTTTTCATCTATAATAATCCAACAATCCACGGATAATAGTTTTCCATCTACCAAAAAAAGTTTAGTGGTGGACGCCAACTTCTCATCTATAGCAATCTAACAATCTGTGGACAACAACTTTCTTTCTACAGCAAATCAATGGATAGAGCATTCCATTTCTGTTATGTAATTAATTATAAATTCTAGAATCAAAGACTAATAATTGTTTGTCTACCTATTTATGTATATCTTATAAATTATTATTATAAATTACAAAAGTTTTTCTTATGATGCATTTATATATTTAGATTTCATTATTCATTATTCATTATTTATTATATTATAATTTAAATTATTATTATTACATCTTTTGAAATCACTTTTTTAAAGAATATTTATAATCATGATTATTTTTTAATGTCACTTGTTGATAAGACTAGAGAGGGAGTCCAACAGAAACTTGAATTATGGAGGTCAACTTTAGAGTCTAAAGGTTTTATTAAGTAGATCTAAAAATATATGGAGTGTAATTTTAGTTGTAGAAGTTTTAGTGATAGTGTTGTGACTTTAGGTGATCAAGTCATTAATAAGAGTGGCGATTGATATTTAGGCTCTATTTCAAAATGATGGTGAAATAGATGGAATGTTATTAGTAGAATTCAAGTTGGATGGTTGAAGTGGAGGAATACATTTTATTATGTGATAGAAAAGTTCACATAAACTTAAGAAAATTTTATAAGATGGTAACAATGACTTATTGCGAATGTTGGCCATAAAAGAATAAGACTAAGTTAATATTACGAGAGATGAGGATGCTTAGGTGGATGAGTGGCTTTACTCGAGAGATAGAATGCAAAATGAGTATGTTAGGAAAAAGTTAGAGTAAATCAGTGGTAGATAAGATTAGGAGAGTCGCCTTAGATGGGTACATAAAGCGTCGATGGTCAGATGGCATTAGGAGAGTAGATGCATTAGATTTCTTATGTTAAGAAAGGTAAGTCTAAAAGACTTGGTTAAGATGTAAAAAATGATCTTAGTATAATTAGATGAGAATTTGACACATAATAGGACCTGATGGATTCATGTTCACCCCACCTAGTGGGATTAAGGCTTGTTGTTGTTGTTGTTGTTGTTGTTGTCACAATAATTATTAAATATTAAATGACAACTTAATAATCTAGCACTTTATAAATAATAAAGTGCATATATAGTCAAATAAAATAAATATTATTTATAATAATTATAATTATATTATTAATTACAAAATTTTAAAAAGTATGATAAAAGCCATCTGAATTCATTTTTTATTATTTTTCTTTCTAAAAAGATCATGTATCACAAACGCATCATAAGAATAACAAATTTTTTCAACAAATAAAAGATATATAACTTAAAGTAAATATTAAACAAATCCCTCAAGTTTAGGCCACACTCCTAGTAAGTCCACGATCTTAAAAATCCTGCACTTTGAACACCAATATTTAGGTCATGCTTCACGTTGGACTATCAGATAACAAAACCATCAATTAAGTGTAAAAAGGCAAGTATCCCTTTACTTTTCCCTCTATTTCTCCTTTCTTCTTCTTCTTCTAATGCAATAATCACCCCTCCTCTCTCACTCCCAATGCAAGCTACTTACAAAGATATCTAGTAATCTTGCCTCCATGGCAATTTTCATACCTCAACGTTGCTCCCAAATCAGATGATGTTGAACAAATAAGTACTCTGACCCCTTCACCTATCAAATTCTTCTCTCTCTTCTTCTCCAAAGTAGCTTGGCCTTATTGGAAAATCACCTATCTGCAAGAAACTCCCACAACCTCCATATCTCATTATCTTCTTCCTCTTCAACTCTAATAATGATATTGTAAGCAGATTGACCTCTTTAGAAAATGATCTAAAAATTCTTAAGAATAAGGATATTTTGATCATAAAAATTAATTTTATCCAAACTTCAATAAAAAATGTTAAGAATTACTTTGATAAATTGGCCTTACAAAAGATAAACTATCTTCAAGGTTGAAACCCGATTAGGGATCATAAGGAAATCTCAAAAGATACGAAATTTGAGGATTGACCATTCAAAAAATACTTTTGAAATCTCTCATCTTTAAGAATGTTTAGAGTTTGTTCTTCATGAGACATTGATTTATATTCCGATTTCTCCCAATATTATGTTAGAATTTATTTAGATTTGAGTTCTACTTCCTCATGAACTCAAGCATCCATAGTTAATTACTCCTCTTATCAAAAAAAAAAAGCACTCTCAATTAAAGGAAATAAACATAAATCTTATAAATTGGTGCTTAGTGGTGTGATGTGGATGAGTGTTTAAAAGGAGGTAGTCTCGATCAAAATCTATGATTGATTATCTATCTAGTCTTACAAATATCGAGATGTAGCCGTAATGACAAAGTCATTAGCGGCGATGGTTTGTCTAGATCTCGGGTAGACTAGAATTGTAGTGTAAGTTTTATTGTGCAAGTGTTTATTGAATTATTTAAGCTAAACTTAATTTATAAGTCTACCCAATAATTCAATTTTGTGAAGCCTGCATTGCAGACATACGTAGGACTTACATCGATTAAAATGTCATATTTTTAAAAGAAGTTCGCATAGCGAAGAAGTGATTGGGCTTATAGTCATTGGATTGCAAGCTTGAATAATATGATGTTTGCATGAAAAATACAGATTTAACTTATATCTATTAGAATGTCGTTAAATTGGACTTACATCCTTCTGGAATGCCATAATTTTAGGGAAGTTTGTATGGCGAATAAGTGACTAGACTTACATCCATTAAAATGCCAATTTGGATGATATGATGTTTGCATGAAAAACATAGATTTACTTTATATCTATTAGAATATCGTTAAATTGGACTTACATCTTTTTGGAATGCCATAATTTAGAGAAGTTTACATGATGACCAAGTGGAATATCATATTGAGTTATGTTATATTTGCATGGCAAACATAGATTGGGCATACATCTATTAGAATATCATATTGTAGAAGTTTGCATGCGAGCAGTGATTAGACTTACATCCCTTTAGAATGTCAAATAGATTGATGTTTGCATTGTAAACATAAACTATGGCTATATCTATTGGAATGCCATTAGATCGGACTTGTATCATTTTGAATGCCATTTTTTGGATTACGTTAAACTTTTTAAATTAGACTTACAACTATTAGAAAGCTGTGCTTGAATGTGAAGTTCACATGGTGAACAATTTGGCTAATACTAACATGAAATTCACTTGACGGATAGAAATTATACTTACGTTTGTTGGAAGGTCTAAGTTGCAAATGGAGTTTGCCTTACAAACATTTAAATTTAGATTTAAATATTTGAAAGATCATGTTAAGTATTAAGATCCGCTTTGCAATATACTTTAGACTTATATCCATTAGAATGCCGAAGTTTAATGTGTTGATTGTGTTTGTTTGTACAAATAGATTGAACCTATACTTATTAGAAAGCCATCTTTAATGTACCAATTTGTTCAAACCTGCAAAATGATTTAATTTTAAATCCCCAAATTCCATTAAGTTTAGTCGATTATAATCATTAAATTATGAATTATTTTTTATTTTGATTTGAAGTTTGATCATTTTTTTTATTTTGATCTCTATTTTTTTATTTGAAATTTCAATATTTTAAGTCCAATTATTTTCAATAAATTTCATGAGAATAACTTAGCAATGTTGTATTCATAAAATTTAGTGTGTTGAGCACTCTTTTCATTTGTTCTAGATCCAAGATCGACAGAGGGAGGTAATTTCATCTCACACCGGATCCAAGATCGACAGTGAAGATCTTCATAAATTTCCCGATCGAATTCAAGATCAACGAACACAGGTCTCCAAATTTTAGGACTTGTAATTTACTTAATTTTAAATAATTTTAAAATCAAGTTAATTATTTTTTATTTTGGTAAAATAGCAGCTTAATGATGTTACAATTTTGTAAAATCACAAGCTCTACCTTCTCTCTTGCTTTAGATCCAAGAGCGATGAAGGAAGAGAGTTTCATCTCGCACCGAACCTAAGATCGACGGTGGAGGCCTTCAAATTTACCTATGGAGCAAGAATTTAATTATTAAAATTTCTTTTTGAAAATTACCTAAAATCGTGCTTTTAAAAAGCTTTTTTCTTCAATTTGGACAAAAACATCGTGACTTAAATTCACCCAAGGTTTAGGAGGGAGGGGCAAAATGGAAAATTGGGATTTTATTTCACTTGAAATAGGCAAAGGGGAATTGTATTGTTCGGCTAGGGCTAGGCCCCATCGGCCTCTTCATGCGAGATGGGAAGGGTTTGGTTGGCTCTTCACACGAGAGGGGTGTAGCGGTGGCTAGGAACGACAATTAGGGGCGGTGGCTAGGAACGGCAACTAGGGGCGGTAGCGCAGCGGACAACTAAGGGAAGTTGATCTTCTCTCCTTCCCTTTCTCTTTGTCTCTCTCTTTCTCGCTCTCTTGTGTGTGTGTGTGTGTGTATGGTGAGATGGTTGGTTGACTCTACTCCCCCCTTTTCATAGTATTTCAAGCTCTCAACCGTTCCCATCTCTCTCTCCATGTGGTTTTCTGATTGTATGGAGATGGTTAGGGTGTAATTAGGGATTTTGAAAATTCCCCCTCTTTCTCTTCTTTGTATTTGATTTTTTTTCGACAGTGAACAAGGATCCTTAAAACCATAGACCGACACAGATATGACACAAGCTGAGGGGCCCAAATGAAATTTATCTAATAATTTATGAAATTATACATGTTAGGTTTTTCCATGCATTTATGCTAGGTTTTTGCTATTATTAAATATGATTTTTTAAAAAAAATATCCTTGCATAATGCAAACTGGTTGAATATGGCATAAAGAAGAAATAAGGAATGTGATAGCTAATGCTTGAAAACCATGGTTAAGAAATCATGTCATGGCTTTGCATGTGTTACAAAAGCAACCCAAACATCAATAAGGCACAGGTAGCTTAAGATTCATGAAGAAGGAATGTGTTAGAACTAATGACATAAGCAGAAGAACTAAACAAGGTTGATAGCAACTTAATCTTTGCAAGAAAGAAAATAATAAAGAATTTGAGTATTCATTAACTTTGATTGTTTTCAGTTGATTTGAATGGGCTATTTTATGCAAGTTAGCACGCTAATAGGGGTGGTTGTTTCAATTAAATGTGATGCTATAGCATCAATATAGATGGTTGATTGTCATAGCTTGAGGGATGGAGGGGCAATTAATACAGTTTTTATGTTGTTTTAAATGAAATGTACTATTTATTGATTTCCTATGGGAAAAACCTCAATCAATATGTGGTTTTTATATGATAGTATTTTTTTCTACTTCATGATGGATTTGTGATAAAAGAAACAAGCCCTAGCAGTGATTTGCAGGCCAGTTAGAATGAGATGGATAATCTTTCTGCTCCCTTCCTTTGTACTCAACCTTTTTAACTTTTTTCCATTCAGGTGTGCTACTTTTCTCTTTTAACTTTTTACAGCAATTAAACTACTGTTGAGTTTCAAACGTCCAAGAAAAAGAGAAGCCAAATATTTTAGAGATAAAACTCCAAACCATAAGAACGATTTGAAGTCAGTCATAGTGAAATGCATGTTTCTATTCATTCAATTGAAAATTTTCTAATCAACTTAAATGACTTGGTATAATCGAAAACAACCTTCAAAAATTGTTATACTGTTTGATGATAATTTTTGACAAATGCTTCGTGTAGGAAGCTTGCATGATAAGTTTCTTTGGAGACTTTAATTTTTAAATACTTAATTACCAGTCTTTCTTAGAATTTCAGTATTTACAACTTGCATTAAGGTCATCATCTCTACATTATATATTAGCCATTTAATCAAAAATTGAATTGATTTTCATCTTAGACTCCCCTATTGTTGTCTCATCACGAGGACAGGAAAATAGGTGCACATGTAGTTGCGGTGGCAGATCCACGGCTGCCCCAGGGTGGGCAATTGCCCACCTTGAAAAAAAAATTATTAAACAAGGGTACTATTGTAATTTTATATAAAAACCAAAAGGGGGACTTACAAACCGAGTCGCCTGATGCCCGATATCCTCCATTCGGCATTCCAGCTAGTAATACCCAACCGGCCAACCCCTGATCTCCTCTCCCTCGTTTGGCATTCCAGCTCGCTTTCGACGCTTTGCCCACGCTCACCCTTTTATTCTCCCTCTTTTTCGATCATAGATGCCTAGAAGTGTTGTCGACATCGCTTCCACCGCGACCGCTGCCACCAAGCCGCAAATTGGTTATGCGGCTGCTTTCGCCCTTGGTATAGTTTCAGCTGTTAGAATGTCTATCCTTAATCTCTACTTGGAAATGAAGGATTATTTTCGGATTACAATGAATGTTGTAATTTTATTATGCGTCTATATTGAGAATTGTCTTTTCCTGTTGCCCTGTTTGATTTATTTAATGGTGTAATCATTTTGTGAACTTAATTTTGTTTATTCCATTATTTTAATTTTGCTAATGTTGCCCTTCCATTTAAACTATTATCATTATATTTGCAGGCTACTGATTCTCAAATTGTATCTGGTTATGACGCTACTTCCTCAATCAACATACATGAGCATACTCAATTGCTTTTCTTACCTCTTTAACAATCAATTTAAATTTAAATATTAACATGCATCTGTGCGATAGTGTAAATATTTTTTTTTTGCATAAATTTTTGTTTAATGTTGGCTGACATGCTTTTTCATATTATTCGCTAGAACTAGCTCTGAAATAAGCCCGGCAGCCTGCATTAATTTCCTGATTGGATTATTTATTTTTGATGTGATTTTTTCTTGACAAAATTAAGTCTTTATTTTATCAAAAAAAAAAAAGCCCAATATTGAGGCTTGGAAGAAAAGAAAGGAGAATTTGATTCAAGTGTTGTGCTTTAATAGTTTGCTATACGTGCATGCATTTCTAGATGCATCAGATTAATTGCATGTCTAAATGTCCACCAATGTTATGTTGAAAATTTTACTTATGGCTTGCGGAGGTTTGTCAAGCATTGACTACGTAGCAGATTGGGGATGATTGTCTATTGCCTTATATTAAAAAAAGAAATATGTTTGATTTAATTCTTAATGAAGTTATTATGCAACATATCAAAAAATGCAAAATAGATGACAAACCTTATAATTAATATTTAACGCATGCATCGATCATATTAGAATGCAAGACTTTGATTTGAATTTTATATTATCTTTTTAAAAATATTTTAATATTATTTTATTTATATTCTAAGTTTGCCCACCCTCAAAATAAGGGTTGGATCCACCCCTGTATAGTGGAAAGGGAGATTTGATTATAATTGATAAAGGACAAAAATGTCATGTTAGTAACTATCAAAACTTTTTAGCCATCATTAAGAGAAATGAGTTGCTCAAGTAACAACTCATGCAATCAAGAATTGTACGTGTTAGCAATAAACATCACACATGCAAACAAAACAACAATTCGATGATTTTGAGGGGGAAAACAAACAAGCATATTGTCATATTAATTTACGTTATTAAGATACAAGATATTAATGAGACTAAATTCAAAGTGCAACTGATTAGCTTCTCAAAAGGTGACAAGCCAAATAATTTCAGACTTTTTGCATATATCAACCATAAGTTTAATGATACCAGCTTAAATGGGTATGCTAACCAGACTCAAATTACAAATTGGAAAAAACTTAGTAAATTTCTATCATATAGAATTGTGACAAATTGTGTTAGAATGGCAGGTGCAATATCATGTTATGTTCCCGCACAATCGAATCAGTCATAGAACCTCAAAGGCTCAAACATCTGATTACGTAGAAGATGCTTGTAAGCTTCACTTTAAAGAGCATTAAATAATAACAAGAGAGCCATCCACGCATAATTTGATAAGCCAATTGTTCGTTCTTTTTTTTTGGGTGAGCGTGTTTTAAAATACAACTAAACCAACATGTTAACCAATACATTACAAGTCAGAATATTTTGTAGTTTTTTTTTTCTTTTGCAGTCCTCAATAAGAATGTGAAGAGATTCAAGAACAAGTTCACATTGCATAAACGCTAGAAATGAGCTTGTTTGTATTACTTGCAATTTCATCAATCCTATTGATTTGAGCATCCATGTTCTTTGCATCATCTAGGTTGGTGAACTAAAAAGTTGCATTTTCTAGAGCATCATCATGGTGGATTAATCTTTCTTGTGGCAATCCTTAATTCTCTCATCTCTTGAACATCTTTAGAATTTCCCCAATCATTTGAGCACTAGTGTCATTCATACTACTACTATCCTTGTAGTCAACGAACGATATATTCTATTAATTTATGTCCTTGCTATGCTGTAAATTTTCCTTACTTTTGGATTGATCCATATAGCACAGTAAACTATGACCTTGGATTGATCCATCTAGCAGTGCTAAACTATCCTAATAGAGTTCATATTTCACATGGCGGTGACAAATTCATTTATTTATTACAAAATGGATGCACCAAAGTAGTGACTATTGCAGAAGAGATAAAATGGCCTATTATATGAATGGATTTTTTATTTTTCCGTTAACTTGATCAGGCTCTGAGTTATTACCAATTTTTGTTAAAATACCTAAACTGTGTCAGGAAATCTTAACCACTCATTTAGGAATTATCGAAAGAAGAAGATCACCTTTATCATTGATAGAATCTGAAACACAATCTTGGTTATGAGACTGCATCTCCTCATGTTCAAGTTGTGATTTATTTGATATCATGTTCCTCTGTTTAGCTTCAAAATCAAGTAAATTTATTTCACCAGCGACCCGAGTATAAGCTTTTTTTAGCAGAGTTGTTTAGCTTCTTTGCTGAACCAGGGAGAACCTAAAAGTTTATAGTAGTGCATAGCAATTCCAGCATATCATATAACTTTAAACAAGAACATATCATGAAAATAAAAGAAAAAGGCGTACAATAAGATTTTTCAGTAGCTGAGTTTAAGAAAAAAATATCCTGTCAATATTTTACTAATGAAGTTCTTTGTTGGTACTTCTAAACATTACATTCTACAAGGAAACAGGTGACATCAAATTATGCTATGATAATTCACAGTAAAAAGAAGTAAATGTAGCAGTTTGTAAGCAGTAGAGCACTGAATTAGCCCATGACCATATAAAGTATTCTATTAAATAACCTAGTACAATGGTTTCAATAAGATTTGGAGAAAGTGCAAATGATGTTAATTCTCTCAAAAAGATCCACTGAAGTGCATTTTACAAAGCCATCACAATTTCCCTAGTTAAAATCAAAACCATGGTTAATATTCCGCTAGAAGGAAAAATTGTCAAATAAAAAAACTGCAAGTTTCTTTTTCTATGATACTATATCTTTAAGCAGCAAGTGATGAGTACGCATATGGATGGAGAAAAATATTAGTACTAGCCTGTAAACTCAGTAGCAATTATGAATTATAAAAGGCTAGTTGTAGTTCTAAAATAGCAGGCACCAAACTCTAAATCAACAAGAATGACTAATTCACAATGTTGCAGGTTCTTCGAAGTTCAAAATTTATAAACCTAAACAGTTGTTATCTACAATCATATCACTGTAACATTATAAAGGCCTTAATAGAAGGAAAGTAGACCTATAAATATTTGCTTTATCTTTTGAGATTTTCAGTATTTAAAAGGAATCACTATACAAGAGAAGGCGCAGATGAGTCGAACCAGAATATCCAGATTGTTGAATTAACCTAGACAGAAAACAGATCATAAGAACTTAACGTGCATCAACATGATTCCTGAATTGTTTATCCCCATAAACATGAGAGTTTGCGAGCATACAAAAATTGTTTAACATACAAATCCTATGCTAAGTAGTGCAGTCATGCACGTAACACCGGAGAGTATACAAGTTTCATAAGAAGATTCCTGTGCAAAAACCACACAAACTGCAGACATTAAATTCGAGATCATTTCAGAATTTCTGAGGAACACAATAATCTTAGCATATACCTCAAAGAAAGAACATATTTGATTCAAAGCAACAATTCCTACAAAATTATGCAGAAAAAAAAAGAAACTTATGGTAAAACATGCCTTATCTTGTAAAACGTGAAAGAAGCCATCTGTCCTCCTTCTATTGGCCTCCATCTTCTCATTGGCAACCCCAATCAAATAACGAATATACTCTGGTGATACCATAATCAGGCCAACCTGGCCTAGAGGCACCTCCAAACGAAGAGAGCAACGTATGGCAACCATAACACGCTTATGGATACTTGTAATACCTGTAAATATGGTGCATAAATGGTAACACTCGATCATTCAAAAACAAGTTCTTCCTAAGTTTAATTCAGACAATAGATGAATTCACGTCCAAATCTCTGGAAAAAAAATCCAACATTATGCTACTGCAATGAGAAAATCAAACAAAATGGGCCAGGATGAACAATAAGAACACAGCAATACTAATTACCAATTTAAATATAAGAAAACTTTTATAATAATCATAGCAGAGATAATTTACTAAGCACATGGTCATGGGGAGTTCGGGACCAACTATTCCAATTAGTTAGGGCCTTGGTAGTTGTTGCAAAGTTATTGGATTCAATCCACACCTACACAGTAATAAACTCTCATCATATAGTCTTTTAAGTGGGGAAAAAAACTAGAACATGATACTTTAAATGAACCACAAGTCTTCATATCAAAGATATTTTTATTTTATACAACAAAAAATAAAGTTGTCACTTCATCAAAGCATTGTAAGAAAAACCCTTAATGTGCAATCCACATTATAGTTGCAGCCAAACTCCAACCATCCATCCCCTTTTGTGATTTTGTTCGTTCTCAAAAATTTTTGTTATTCATTGGTTGTTAGCAACATGTGTCTTGTGGTTTCCTAGAAAACTCTATTATAAAAATTCCCCTTCGCTACAGTTTGATTTTGTGGTCCGTGACTTGTGACTCTTCCAATTTTTGTGGAATATCGCCTGTGATTTTGATTCACCAAAGAATTGTAAGTCAGCGATAACTACTAGCTCTATTTTATGGTTTTTTTTATTATCATAACTATAAGAAGTCTTAAAATTATAAATATGGGAAACAAGACATGTAAAATAAGTTATATTTGATTTTTATTTTGATGAAATAAATTTTTGGTTGGATATAATTTTTTCTAGCCTTCTAGAACTTCTATCTACTTACACTAACAAAAAACCAAAATCTTATATTTGGTGATCCTTTATCTTTTCACATTTCTATCCTCTAATTTTAGTAATTGGTTTGACTGCATGATTAAATATTTTCAAATTTAGTGCAACAAGGTTTTTTGTGATTCTCAATAGAACATGTAACTTTTTACACCAAAATTTTTATGAGAAATTTATATTATGCATCTATTAATTTTATGACTTATGCAAATTTTTGGAGCTCGTTTAGGGCTAGCCTTAAAATAAATAAGGCAAAATCGCCTCAAGACAATCAGAGGAGAAATTAGAAATTCAAAACATATCCCCTGGAACAAAGCATTCCACCACACACTCAAGGCTTTTGTTTTTTCCACCTTGCTAGTGAGATGATAACCCCCAAATATAACTTTATTTAAATTAACTTATCAAATTACTAAGTTTTAATCCATTATAGTAAATTTTTAATTTATTTAAATTAAAATTAAAATAAATGTATTATTTGACTTCTAATCACTTAAGAATTAAGTTCTATCAAGAACATAGAAATATTAAAGCCCTAAGCTTGATTCACCTCATCTCTAGTGTATCGATCTATCACTGGATCTCTACTACTTCGCCAAATCCCTCAATGTTATTTATTTCCCTCAGCAACTCATCACTTGTCTTGACAATCACATTTTGTTTGATTTTATATTCATATATTTATGTCAATTAGATTCTAGAGCTACATTATGAATCATGTGATTGTAAATTTATGATTATGAAATTTCTTAGTATTTTCATATATTTTATTGTTTATCATATTAATTATTTATTAAATATATTTATCAAATATTAAATATATAAATTCATTGGATCTTGAGACTTATGCCCAAACCTTGTGACAAATGAAGCACTTCCCTTTACATCTTTGTCTTTTAAAATATTGTCAAAATAATTGTACAAACTGGAAGTTTATTAATGACAAATTTGAAGTTGTGAGCATAATTTTGTTAATCTAATCCTAGATTTGTATTGAAAAGCCTAAATGTGCAATTGAGAGATTTCTTCAAATATTACTTACATGTCATATGCCTGAAGTGTTGAATTTGATTAAATAAAATTGAACATAATCAATACAGTTGGTGAAGTATTTTTCTCAAATCTACATGGTTGGATATGAAAGATAAACTTCAAAATTAATTTTTTCTATTCAATAAATATAGGAACCAACATCATAATCAACTTAAGAATTATAAACAAGTTGACTATGATATGCTAGAATATTAAAAAGGTTTACAAATCATAAAATAAAATTAAGGACCTATAGCTCACCAAAAATATTAGATGGAACTGCACATCAAGTTTTGAATATTAAAAAATATTACACCTATTCTTTAGTTAAAACTACATCAAATATGCCTAATGTTTTGAAAGAAAATTCATGAACATCTCCTCCAAAGCATATAAAATCTACTGCTAGTGTAAAAATATATTAAATAAGAAAATTATCAATATTAGAAGAGTGGCGTATGTTATCTTAAGTGTTTTATAAATCAGCATATATGTTCCTCAATCTTTGTATCTAATGCTACTCACACCACCCACACCCCTCCTTAGACACCTACACATGCTCTTATGTGATCCCTACTTAGTAGAAACCTCCCATCCCATCTCTCAATGTGCTTTCTCATGCACTCAACTCAACCCTCATTCAATTTAGCTCACTTGCAACCATAAAGCATTATCACTTCATGACTCTAAAATGCTAAAGGTATTATGAGTTCCTCTCAAACTCTCCTTTCTTTCCAAACAATGTCATAGCTTCTTACTCTTACCTTGAAGAGTTGAAACCTACTCTACACCATCAAAACAACATAAAATTCAATAGCACATTATTTCCTATGGTCAAGAGCCTTTTGCTTGCTTTTCAATTCTCACAACAAACTTCATAATCTTGTTGCCTCTCGTCCAGGTAAAACTAATATCTTTAAGGCATTCAAATGTAAAGAATTTGACATCGTTGTCCTTTCCTTATTTCACAATAATCTTGAACATTATGTTGCCTTAAATATTATGCTGCCTTACAATTCTACCAAAAAGATGTGAAATTTTCTTCGCTCCAGATTTGAAAAAATAATAGCTCTCATGCCTACACTCATTATTTTATGACTTTTTTCTCTCCAATAAAATGATAAGTATATCTAAGAGTATTATAACATGGCAAGAAGATATGAGATGATTACTTCAATAGCCTCCCCTTTACTATGTGGCAATAGAAGAATGAAAAGTTACTCATCAAATTTATCTTCAATTGTAGAGTGTGCAATCTCAATTGATGTGTGACTGCATATCCCTACTACTATGATTGTCCTGTCTCGATTTCTTCATGTCACAAAACTATATTGACACAAACCCTTAATTCTATAATAATCAACCATGAATGTTGGTTCTAACAATGGTTGCATGAGTCATGGACATGGCTATTATATTAGTGGCAATCATAAACATGATACCATTTTAGATTGCCCACATTCCTATGGCACAAATCATCTTTGTGAATGTTGTTGTCAGAAATTATGTTATTCTTTCATTATTTCACATATTTCCATAACCAACCCAACCTTACTACTTTATCCTCTAGAATTTTTATCCTCCCCCAAGAAGATTATGATCAACTATTTAACAACCCTATTATCTATACTAGCATCTCATGCATCATCTTTCTGTAGATACATTGTAGTTATATCTCTATAATTACCTTCCTCCCTCAAAAAGTTTGTGAGTAGTTATCATATTGAGATCCTTTTAAAATATAATTATATCTACTATTATCATCACCCTCTTCGTATATGATAAGTAATCGCAAACTTTGTCATCTCTCCATTTGGCACAAATCGGTCGAATATTGATGTGAGAAATTATGTTATTCTTTCATTGTTTGACATACTTCCATAACCAACCCAACCTTACTGCTTCATCCTCTAAAATTGTTATCCCCTCAAGAAGGTTACGATCAACTATTTAACAACCCAATTATCTATACTACTATCTCAGGTATCATCTTTCTCTAGATACATTGTAATTATGTCTCTATAATTATATTCCTCCCTCAAAAGTTTGTTTACTTATCATATTGAGTTCTTTTAAAATATAATTATCTCTACTATTATCACCTCCCTCTTCCTATATGATAAGAAATCACAAACTTTTTCATCTCTCCATTGGACATCTCTATCACCTATTAAGGTTGTTAATGGTTCGCCTCTTCTATATCAAGAAAAGTTATGATGCATCCCTTGAAATGTTTCTCTATCATAAGTTTTAAATGTTCCACAACTTTCTATCGACCTATTATTTAGTCACTATCCTACGAAGATTCACATTTTATCACTCTTATTATGGCTTTCATGATCTCAACTCAAAAATGATTAAAGAAGATGATAAAGTTGTTTGGGTCATTTGACCAATTTTCATTCCACCCTCTCTTCTTTAATTCAATGGTATCATCAACTGGATCATCCTCCTCCCAACAAACTTCAATATTTTGTCTCTATATCCAAATTGATTGCCATGCCGATCCATTAAAAAAAAACACTATCATGTGTCATTTCCTTCTACCAGTAGCTGCCACCCTCTTCCTTTTGAGTTAATCCATTCAAACATTTGGAGTTCAAAACATGACTTTACTAATCTGGTCGTTCACTATTTGCCACTTTTATTATCGATTATTCACAAAATTACTTGAATTTACTTAAATATCGATCAAAGCTCGTTATCAAAAAAATTAAAGTTCATTTGGAATTAGTTTGATTTTTCAAAACGCAAGATAGATGTATGGCATGTAGTTGGAGTTTAAGGTACCTTTATATGTCTATAAGTAGGCCCTTTGAATTATAATTCAATGAAGTGAGATTTTATGAAATCATAATTTCTCTCTTTGCTGAGCACATCCCTCATCCATTTCAATTTCCCACTCTCTCCCATGACACGTAAATTCTTCTCCTAGTTAAAACACATATGCTCCCTCGATTACAAATTTCAAGATGCAACACCTACAAGTCAATTGTGATCCTCGAAACTGCATTCTAACAACCTACTTCAAATAATGGCACATTATCCTTAAATCCTAACCCTCTCTCAACTGAATCACGTCACTCTCTAACCTAATACCTATTCTTTCTCTGTACACAACCTCTCATTATTGCATGTGATGGCCCTCCAAGCTCTCTCTTCCCAAGACCTTCTCCAACCACCCCCTAGAACATACTACAATAAAAGAGAATAGCACATTTTCTTCTACTGATAGCCATATCTTTAAAAAACCCTAAACCTGCAAAACCTTCTATCTCTTTCTATTATTATTCTTCTAAAATTGTAACCTTAATTCCATTTCCTAAACCCTAACCTATGAACCATCTCCAAAACTCTATCCCAACATATCATACATCTCCACAATCATGTAAAAAAATAATATTCCTATGGAATGCCGACTCTCACAACTACGCAACAAATCTAATATCAAGAAGCACAATAGCAAATCACTAATCTCATTTTCCATGATGCATCAAATTGGTATCAAAACTAAATTCAAAGGGAAGCCATTTTGTTCCTTTTAAATTCATTGTCAAAGATGGCACCATCCACTATATGCAGATTCAACTTAAACGTTTCGGCAATGTTGCAACAGGAAGATGGAAGGTCACTAACATCAAAGGATGTTTGACTACTCTATATATAAAGTATAGTTTTGATTTGAATATGTTATTGATTTAGTTGCTACAAAAATACCAACTTTGCTTTTAATGTTGGAAATTTATTACCTTGATAACATAATTTAGCCTTCTATGTTTGATATAGTTGGTATCTTCTATTGAAGTTAAAACATCCCAAAATATGCATTTTTGTTTTTTTTCTATTATCAGTTGTAGAAAGATCTATAATTGAGCAAATAATTACAAATTAAATCATTATGAATAATTTTGATGAAAAATAGCTAATTTGAGGGTTAGATCATTCACCATTAGAATATTCTTTGCTCAGACCATAAAAACTCCTATGAATTGCTCCTAATCTTTTGAATAAGCACCAAAATCATTTTTTATTAAGAGAAGATTTTTATCTACCACAAGAGATGAAGGTAATCCCTCACACCAACACCACTATTATATTTGAAGCCAAGCCTTGAACAGTTGATTGCCTCTTTAATCTTTATTCCATCATGTGAATAATAAATTATGAAAATTCACTTAAAATAGATGGTTTCAAGAATTTTTTGAATTTTTTATTTTAATGATACTTGCTTGAATTCTAAATTACTTTTAATTTCAAGATAGTTGCATAAGTATGTCATGTAAATAAAACTTAAGGGACATATAGATACCTATAAATAATAGAGATGTGCATTTTTTTTATAAAACTGAAAAACAAACTAAATCGATCTTATTTAGTTGGATTTGTTTGGCTGTTAAGATATGGGTTTGATTATTGGCTGTAATTTCGGCTTTCATTGATGTTTGATATCTAGTTTGAATTTTATTCTATAAAACCGATCAACAACAACAACAAGCCTTAATCCCACTAAGTGGGGTCGGCTACATGAATCCTTCGTCTCCATTGTGTCCTATTATCTGTCAAATTCTCATTTAATTCAAGTATACTAAGGTCATTTTTAATACATCTTAACAAAATCTTTTTAGGTCTACCTCTACATTTCTTAACATAAAAATCTAATGCATCTACTTTCAGTCATCGGACGGTGACGTTTTGTGGCCATCTAAATTCTTTCTAATCTTATCTTGCCATTTCTCAACTTTTTCCCGAACATACTCATTTTGCATTTTATCTCTAAGAGTAAAGCCACTCATCCACTAAAGCATCCTCATCTCTGTAACACTTAACTTAGTCTTATGCTTCTCTTTATTGGCCAACATTGCACCATAAGTCATTCTTACCACCATCTTATAAAATTTTCGTTTAAATTTGGAACTTTTCTATCACACAATAGGAGATGCATTCCTCCACTTCAACCATCCAACTTGAATTCTACTAATAACATCTCCATCTATTTCACCATCATTTTGAACAATAGAGCTTAAATATCTCAGATCCACTCTTATTAATGACTTATCACCTAATGTCTACAGAACTTCTACAACTAAAATTACACTCCATATATTCAATTTTAGATCTACTTAAACGAAAACCTTTAGACTCTAAAGTTGACCTCCATAATTCAAGTTTCTCGACTCCCTCTAGTCTTATCAACAAGAAGAATGTCATCACAAAAGCATACACCAAGGTACATCTAAATGCCTAATAAGAACATCCATAACTAAAGTAAAAGGATAAGGGCTTAAAGTGATCCTTGATGTAATCCAAACCGAAATAGAAAATATTTTGTTGATCCTCCGTATGTTTGGACACAAATGCGACTAGTATACATATCCTTAATGACTTGAATATAACCAATATTAACTCCTTTCGTTAGAACTCTCCAAAGAACATTCTTGAAACTTTATCATAAGTTTTCTAAATCAATAAATATCATATGTAGATCATCCTTACTTTCTCTATGCTTCTCCATCAAACCTCTTAACAAATATATAGCATCCATAGTAGATCTAGCATGAAACCAAAGTGAAAACTTTTGTATCACGTAACCTATGCTCAATTACTCTCTCCCATAATTTTAATGTATGACACATTAACTTAATTCTTCTATCATTTGCACACTCTTGTTATCACCTTCTTAAATATAGAAACTCTTTCTCCACTCATCATCTTTTAGTCTTTAAAATAACATTAAAAAATTTGTAAGCCAAATTCCTTGATCTCCTAAACATTTCCACACTTATTGGAATATTACATTCCTCTTGTTTTCACATTTCATTTTCTTTAAAACTTCTCTAACTTTAAATTTACTAATACTGACGATAAAATGAAATTCTCTATTTTTGTTTAAGGTATTAAGGTTGCTAAAATCAATCTTACTTTCAATCCATTGAAAAGTTTATCAAAATCTCATCCACCTATTTTCAATATCCTTTTCTAAAAAAATCACTTTATTATTTTCATCCCAATACACATCACTATATTTTTACTTCTCCTATCTCTTTGGTTGACTAACTTATCATCATCTTTCCTTAGTATCTAATCTTGTATAAATCACTAAAAAATTTAAATTTTTTATCATATATTCTTTCTTAGAATCTCTACAAGCCACTTTATATCTTTCTCAATTCTACGAATTTTTACATCTAAACCAAGTTTTATAATAATGCTTCTTATTTCTTATATTTTCTTGCACACTCTAATCAAAACAAAACAAAAAAAATGAATTATACTATTTTTTTAACTTTTAAATCAATAAAGATGTGTAAATAACCAAATGATAGAAAGCTTGATGCAAATTTTATTTATTTCATATACCAAAATTATAAATTTAATCAAAATTTACTTAGTATTCTTCTTAATACATGTTATTTTTGTTTAATATAATTTGATTTATTATTGAAGTTAGATATATTTTGGTTCATCCCAAATCGAATTAACTGATCAAACTATAGTTTGATTGGATTTATTTTCACTTTATAAATAATTTGGTCAGTTCAATTTTTGAATTTTACTACCAAAATAAATTGGTTTTGCTAATTCATAAATCAAATCTCATAGTTCTACTGAATGCATACCCCCAATAAATAGGCCTTAAATTCAACGATAATTCAAATAAATGATAATTTTGAGACAATGATTTTTTTTTATTTGCCTAATACTTTGCTATACACATCCTCTCTCTCTCTCTCTCTCTCTCTCTCTCTCTCTCTCTCTCTCTCAAGATTTTCCTATTTTCATCCTCGTAAACATTTGCTTCGCTTCTCCTTCCAAATAGCACGTCCTCTCACCACTGGGATTCTCAAGATGGTGTAAAAAAAAATTCTAGCACACACTCCACCCTTTTCTCTTATACCCACCTTATTTATCCCTCATTTTGCACTAGAGCAACTGGTTCTCTTTTCTACCACAAATCAACTTTAACAGATCCAAACCTCTCTTTGCCAACCAAACCAGCTGTCTATAACGCTATGTCCATTCTTTCTCCAGCGACAACCCCCAACCCCCTCTAGAAAACGCTGTAACAAAAGAGAATAACAACTCTTCTTCCCATACAAACCCGTCTATTAACCCATAAACCTTTTCCAAACACTAGCCCAAGTCATCAACATCTTCATCGTCGTCAACAGAAGAAAATGTCAGTGGATAGCTCACTTCCACAACCACACCGTATCAATAAGAATTGCAGCAAATCGCCTGCTTCTATTTCCTCGCTGTGTAGACATCCCTTGAAACTTGTCCTTTAATCCCATTCATCCTTAAAAACGACATTTCACGCTAAGTTTCTGATGGCAAGGAACTAGAATTAACTTACTGTCATTGCTGCAAAAGAAGGTAAAAAAATGTAAGTGTCCAGCTTTTAGCTCACCGGATTCCCTGAAGCCGCAAGTAATAGCAGTTGCGACCAGCTCCTTCGCCGCCATAACATCCTTACACTCTACTGCAACAATAAGCGGCTCAAACCGGAAAACCAAAGTACCACCTTCGGCTCCTTCCATATCCACCGCACTCGGCGATGTCGTTGATTCGAATAGAAGGTTGACTATGGCTTCCGGGTCCGCGGGTTCGTGCGAAACAAAAATCCAACCACCGCCTCCAGCCTTCTTCTTGCTCTTCCTAGGCTTCGTTTTATTCTCGTCGGGGTTAGGTTTAGGGCTCTCTCCAGGTTGGCGGAGGATCGAGATTCGGCCGGAGCAGGAGCTGGTTGTGAAGAAGGAAGAGTGGCGGTTGATCGCATCAAGAAGTGGCACGATGGGGCATCGACACTTCCCTTCGGAGATTTGTCCGGCCACGACGCCGCCAAGGAGGCTAGGGTTTCCGCTTTTCGCCGTTCGAAGTCCATGGTGAGGCAGTGTTCTTGGCCACCCCCCTTCCCCTCTTTTGTTTTGTTTTGTTTTTTGTTTTTGTTTTTTTTTTTTTAATATTTTAACATACAGACCATACAATGATAACAACACAATTGTTATGCGCTTTCGTAGATTTTTATAATACTTTTTATGCATTAGAATTTACTTTTTCAAAAAATTAATGATAATAATAATAATATTTTTATGTTACTCGAAAATAATAGATGATATTGATAAAAATATTAATTTTTTAAATACATAAATATATAGGGGTTGTTTGGTTTGTGCATTGCATTACGATCACGTTTTACATTTCAAGTTTGGTTCTGCAGTAAAGTAAAATTTTATATTTCAAATCTGGGAAAGAAATTTGTTCGTGTATTTGAAATCGTCAATTTGGCAATTAATGAAAAGATGGTACTGTGGCGACCACCCTACCCACTTGCCCCATCGATTCGGTGTACATGCCATTGTACTTTCAGCTTTCATTCATTTTTGTCAATAAATAAATAAATAAATTAAATGAATTTGTTTTCAATCAAATAAATAAGTATCTTTCTGGCTGCATTCCTTTTACGTTGTATTTTATTTTTGAATAGCAGCAATAAGAGTTGTGAAATGTAAGTAATGTTAGTGGTTCTAAAATCTTGTTGAGCTCAATCCAATTAAAATAAGGCAATATGAAGCTAAAGTTATATGAATTCACTTTTCCTCTTATTGCAATAAGAGGAATTGCAAAGATGAAAGCGCTTTCTTATGCTCTTATAATTATAGTAGAGTCAATAAAGGATAATTATGGTGAATGATCGCAATAGTTGACTGATAATGAACAAAGGTTAATGGTCAAGTGATAATACACTAATAGTGGTAGCTGAGGATGGAATTTTAGCGATAATCCAATGGCAATGATTGTCTGTCAGCAACTATCAAATAGCAGCATTATAATGACAATAATTGAATAAAGTAATAATTAGGGGATAATAATTAGATGAAAATATTTAGTTGAAGATGATTGAGCGATGATAATTGAATGATGATATTAGTAATGGTCCCCAGCATGGATAGTTTAGTACAGCATTAGAGTTTTTCTAATCTCCAAACTAAATCTAAATCTCATCTTCTCTCCATCATAAGAAAATAGAGCTCTATTTATAGTTTTTGAAAGTGACATTTTTATTATTTTAATAAAATTTTTAAAACACTATCAAAAGGCTTATTTCAATTTATTTAATCATAAATTGTTCATTTAGCATTTAAGTGTCTTGATTATCTCAGAATTAAATAATTTTGAACTCATGAAATTTCTCTCATAGAGATAATCAAATTGAACATAATATTAATAGATCAATTTACTCTTCAATTAATATCTTAAAGTTATTAACCACATTTAAATACTAGATTATAGCTCACTTGGACTTAGATTACTTTTAGTGTTGTTAGATTCATTTCATAAGAATCGTATTAAGATTCAGGGTTAACTAAGCTAATTTTTTTGATGACGTATCAATATTAATATATTTTTTAAGATAATAAAAACTAAATAATTTATAAAAAAGAAGTATTTTAAATTTCTTTCACAATATATATATATATATATATTTGAAAAACTGTCTAAATTAGAAGTTAGTAATTAATGTATGATTTGAACTCGCCCCCTAACATATTTTGTTATAAGTTACCGTATCTTTGTATAGAAATGTATCTTATCTCTAATTTTATTAGAATTATTTTATAGGCACTTTATTGTAATTTAGAAACATAAATCAGGTTATTTTAATTATTATTATTTAAAAAAAATATATAAGAATATAATCAATTAATTTTATTTATTTGATGTTATTTTTATTTTATTATGTAATAAAATATTTTAAAAAGAATGTTTCAAGATTTTAGACATTCTTAAATTTAATATTTTTATTATTTAAATAAATGCACATTTGTTCCGTGAGCCTCCCTGTTTTTTTTTAGATATATTTAGTCTAATTTTAAGGTAAAAATATATTCATATTAATCTAATATTAAAGCAATAGTGAATCAGTAAATGAATTTTGTTATGTGTTGAATAATATTATTGTTTTTATTAAAGTCCATAAATAAAATAATTTTTATGTAAATATCATCATCAAAACGTATAGGTGAGAAATAATCAATTTTCATCACATGCCATCCATCAATAGCCTATAGTTGATCATAGAAATGTGACAGGCCTCGTAGAATACTATGACGATCTTCACCTAACATCACCCATCTTTGTGGGTGAGATGTCATTATATTAATCCGAGGCGTAGCATTTATCACACATGTCGGTCCTCATTTATTTTCCGATTATTCTGCGCTCCCGGAGAGAATCGACTCGGTCAGATTAGTGCTCACCTATCAACTGAGCTAACAGACTATGAGTCATTTTAAAAACTTGGTAAAAATATGTCGTCCAGCCACTCTTAAAAAAGCATTTTTTAAATTATTTTGAGTATTATATATATTTTTTTTTTGAAAATGACTTATAACAGATTTCTCATTTTTATCACACTGCAATAAATAAAAACTTAGTTTTCATCACATACTTTTTTAAAAGTAGCAAGAACATAGCGGTCAAATACCAATGTGATGGCATTTTGAAAAGTAAATTAAGAGACTGTTTGAAATAACTGTAGTTGTCTAATAAAATAATGATAGAAATATTGTAAAAAAATTTTATGTTTAAAAAATTACGATGGATTTTTTAATATTTTTTTTTCAAAATATCAAATTGTAGCTTTCTGAGCATCATCACAGAGAGTTAAATAAAATTTAAAAATATAACTTTCTCATCATATATTCTTCAAAACAGGCAAGATATTGTGTTCTAAATGACATTGTGGTGTGGTGCGGTGCGCCGCCTTGCCAAATGCGTGCTAAGTTGTAAAAAAGTTGCCCAAAATTAATCATTTAAATTAGATTGATGGATTGAGATTTCAGATAAGGCGAAAAATGAAATTAATTTATACACTTGATGGATGCTATTGTATTAAAAATGTAAGTATCATTAAAATTAGTAAGAGTAGATATTAAGATGTCCAAATATCTAATAAAATTGAAGAATTTCAATCAATACTTATTGGAAAGAATATGGATTAAATGGGAAAATCAGATCGAGAGATCCGAAGCAAAATGTTTAACAAAAGCAAATAAAATAAGAAACATAGAAGAACACCTACTTTTACGTTAAAAATTTGGGAATAGGAAAACTCACATAGCACACCATCAAGAAATTCACTATGTATAAAAAATTGAAGATTGTACAAATCACACTAACTCAGGGCACTCCTCACTTTGGTCGCTTTAAGACTTCACTACACCTCACTCACAAGTGAATAAAAAGAAAAATATGAAAAACTATATAAAACTTTTATAAGACGGACTCCCCACTTTGTAGTATCATGGCGTCAAGATTCTAGCACTTAGGCACTGACGCTACTATCCTTCAGAGTTTTATGTATTGGTTCAGTGTCGTCAATACTCTTAAAGTGCCAAAGCGTTGGCTTTTAGTCTTGAGTATTGATGTTGGTCCTAGCACTATGACACTATCTCTTGCGTGTTGATTTCGTTTATTTCTCTTTCTTCCTGTTGTAAATCCATAGCTTCCAGCATCGTGGTGCCGTCCTTCCGACATCAAGGCGTTGACTTTTTTGTCTTTGGTCTAATGATATTTAAATGGTAGTAAAGTATAAGTGTGCATTTACACTGTATTATTAATTTTGTTTGGTTGCAAAGAAAAGCAATCAGTATTTATTTGAGGATTTGAAATACACCGATAGAGCGGTTTGAGTGTATTTGGAATTACCAATCACGGTAATTCAAATCTACAGATCTAAAGTGATGTGGCGGGGCCCCGTCGGTGCCGCTTCGCGCGCTGCCGCCAGCGTCTTTGCCAGCCAGCCGTACGCCCTGCGCTGCCAGCCTCCCCGGCCAGCTGCCGCCGTAGCCATTGCCATCTTCATGCAGCCGCTGCCTTCATCATCGGCAGCTATGCAGGTGGCCGACCACCACACCGCTGGTCGCCATGCACCCCCAGGCGTCCACCCTGATTTATTTTACATTATTTTGTCAACGAAAAATCTGAAGTCATATTTGTAAAACTCCAAACAACATAAAATAATCTCTTCATTCACTTTCTGTTTATTCTAAATGACAATAAACATCTAAGTCATAATGCCAATCATACATCTTTAAAAAAAATTCCAGGAGGCTACCATTGATTCTCGGAGAAGACGCAGCTCTCCTACAACCTTCCGTGAGCTCAATGCCGAGTTTGACTAGCGAAAATAAGGGCTAAATCAATAGTAAATTTTGATTGATCAACACAATTATGCTCAACAAAATAATATTCACCTCGCTTAGAATATAAAATTATTTATAAATTTATTGTCAAGAGATTTCAAAAAAGTGAATTAAACATCCTTATTTATCTTTTTCAATGCTTACGGTCTTCTAGATGCCTACATTTGTTTCTACAACTTGGGTTAGGCTTCTAGACGTAGACATTGGACTATTGGAGGTCATCTGATTCTTCCTGTTCCTTTCAGCCTTGCTATACATGCGACTAGAATCTCTCTTTTTTTTTCTTTTTTATAAGGGATATTCAACATCTTATCCATCTTATTAGGGATATCATTATAATTAATTCTGGCTTACATTCATCATGGACCCATTATCTTTATACTAAACTGAAAATGTTGACCAACATTATGTAGACATTAAATAAATAAATAAATTATATATATATATATATATATATATATATATATATATATATATATATATATATATATATATATATATATATATATATATATATATATATATATTCATTTATTATTTAATAAATGGCTTATTAATAACTTATAAAAAAATATTCATTTAATAGTGTCCAAATTATTTATTTGATCAATTATTTTATGGTATTATATCATTTTTTGTATATGAATATTAAAATTACGTATATTATAAATGGTATAGGTATTTTAAAATATCAAATAAATAACTACATATATAGATTAAAATAGTTTCTTATTAAAATTTGAATTTTGAAAACGTAAATAATAAATAGTGAATTATAAATTTAATTATTTTTAATAAGAAGACAAAATATTTAAATCTATAAAATCAAGTATATAGTTTGTAGGTTCAATTAAATCTGGATTATAACTCAAATTCTTCAATAAAATTAATAAATAAATGTTAATAATATTTGTAAATATTAAATTTTAAGTATTAGATATATAAATGCATAAAAATTGTGTTATGTATGTAATTTTTTTAATTTAAATAAAATTAGATTGACTAATAATTTAGTAGTAGTTTTGTTGCTAGAAAATTTGATAAAGTGAAAGTTATTTGTGGTCTATAGTAATTAAAGCGAAACAAGAGGCAACGGAATTTTAACGTGGAAAACCCGAAAGAGGAAAAACATGAAAAAAAACTTAATATGTATCTTTGAGTACAAAATCTTCCGATAATGATTTAATTGCGTATGAGAGAGGAATAAAATGATATCGGGTTGTAATTATGATGGTAAATCTAATAACTTCAAATACATTGATTAAAAATGATGGCGATGGTTGATGGCCGTAAAAAATCTTTTATTTATCTTCTTGGAGGATAGATCTCTTAATATTTTCCTTCTTCTTATACTCTTCCTTTTCTTATTACTCTTCTTCTTCTTGCTCGGGCTCTTCCTCTTCTTGGACTCTTCCTCTTCTTCAATAAGGATGTACCGGTGGCCGTTTAATATCGGTTCCTCTTCTTCACTGTTTACTCTCTTCTTGGCTCTTATTCACTTGGCCTCCTTCATGTGAGGAATGAAGGTATTATAGATGGGAGGATATTCTTGTAAATTCATGTAAAGCGTACTCGATACTCGAATGAATCCTTGTCATTTGATGTATTTTGAGCATTTGGATGCCCAAATGAAGTCGAATTATGAGATCTTAGGCTCGTTAGATCCCGTCGAGAGCCTTCGATTTATATAAATACTCCATATTTGAGAGGCTTTTGGGATTTAATTGATGAAAAGATTCCTGATATTTTAAGTCTGATACGTTTTTACTCAATCATATCTTTATAGATTTGTCTTTTATAGTCATATTTTAGCCATATCAGTATTGAATGCTAAAATTAATCTAATTTAATATAAAATATATTGAAATATTCTGATATTTCTAAAGAATAAATTAATAATTGAATCATACATAGGTGCTTGGGAAGCAAAAGGGAATAATGAATAAAAGGACGAGGAATGAAGTATCAAGGAAGTTAAAAATAGCACGGATTATGTGCATAAAATTTGCATGAAATAAACACCATAAATAATAAAAATGAAAAAAAAGAATTTACAACATATCACATAATATTTATATTTTTATATATCCAAAATCTAAATTTTTATTTATATATATATATATATATATATATATATATATATATATATATATATATATATATATATATATATATATATATATATATATATATATATATATATATATATAATATTTAAATCTTTAATATCACATCAAAAAAAATATATCAATATTATTAATCTTTTAAAAATGAAATATACTTTTATATATATAGATTTATATTATATATATAAATATTAAACTTTAAGTATTATACACACATAAAAATTATTTCTCATGTATGTAGATTTAAAAGGGCATAACGTAGGAGCAAAATACCTCTCTCAAGGTGAGTTTGGGGAAGCATTGATGGTACAATACAGTTGAAAAATACATCATAGTGTCACTTAAAAATTATGTTCCGGCCGTATTTTGGAGAATCTACATTGAGAAAAGAAAGATCTCTTTCAAATGATATGTGATTGTCGTCAAAAATTACTGCTTGAATTACTAATTTCTTATTAACCTAATTTTATCTATCCGAGTAAAGTTGCACAAATTTTAAACTTCAAAATTCATAAAAGTTATTTTCTGAAAAATAAATTTTTCTTAATTTTAAAAAAAGTATTCTAAATTAGTTGATGTTATGCACTATATTAATTTGAGTTTTTCTTTAAAATGTCATTTGTTAATACAACTATGCCTGAATCAATACATCATAATCAATACATTTAATTAGTTATGTTTCTATAATTTAATTAAAATTAAGTGATGATTATACATTCTTCTCCCTTAAATAATTGCAGATCTGAAATATCATATACATGTGTATTTTTAATAAATCTATTTGCTTTTCTTAATAGTTCTACTATAGCTCTTGAGATATTACTAGATCACACTTAGTTTTAAATTTACAATTGATCATATCACAAATAAATGAGCTATGAAGAGAAATAAAAAAAAAACATAATATTGAAAGAACAAATAATTTTCTTGTATATTATTTACATCAACAAGAGCATATAAAAATTAATATAAAATCAACATAAATATAAAACACTAATGATTTATTACTCATATTATAGAAGGAGATAGAACATTAACATCCACAAATGTATGAGATCATTCTGAGCAAAATAAAAAAAGGAAAGAGTAAATCGAGAAATTTCTTCTAATATGTCCTTAGTCTAAATTCTCTTATCTTTCAGCAATGAGCTCCTACTCTAATTCATCTCTCATTCTCCAATCTTCAACACAAACAACATGAGTACGATGTAACCTGGATTGCACTCACATAACACTTGAGTCTCACTCTCTAAGTGTCACACTCACACTCACACTCACACTCACACTCAAAGACTTCTGCACTAAAACTTTTTCTCCTAGCCTTAACTTCGCTTTTTATAGCTTGATTTCTATCATTGCAGTTACCCCTATGTCCTGGTAGCAACTCTTATGAATTGCTCTAAAAATCATCTGAAGTGTCAGTGGAAACTGCTTGAATTAAATTCATCGGGTCATCATGTCATAATGTTAAGGCACTGATCTTGAGCACGAAGACACCCTCCTTTTTGTCTTGAGTTGTAATATAAGCCATTTTTTTGTGTTGCAACACCGCTTCTTAGGTGCCAAGGTGGTCTTTTTTTAATTTCTTGAGCTCATCCATCTTAAGAATTTCTCTAATTTCCTAACACTGTGGCACTGATATTTCCAACTCTAATGTGTTGGACTTTCTGTCTCTAGACTAAATTTTTGAAAGATTTTGGCACCACGGTGCTGCCTTCTTAGAACTTAGGCATCATGCTCTCTATCTTTGCTCAATATGAATGCTTCTTGAGGCTTCTTAAGCACCACAATGCTATCATAATAGTGCCTAGGCACCAAGCTCTCAATCTTGTCGTCTAAAATACACATGTAGTAGTGTTTAGACATTGTCTTTTCTATCTTTATCGCTTATTTTACCCATCAGTAGCTCCATGACACTTCCTTGTGCAGCACTGAGACGTTAGTGATGAAACTTAATGTAGTACACAATATTAAAGAGTTGATAAAATTTTAGGGGTGGTGATTGCCTCCGGTCACCTCTTGGTTTCCATTGTCTACTAGTTATACTCTTAGGTTCTTTTATTTGTCTATTTATTCAATTGTTGATTTAGTTATACATCTATAACACCTAAAGAATTTTGTTTAAACATAATTGTTACTCATTTGGTTTACTTGGATAAAGGCAATTGAGACTATCAATTTGAGTCCAATACTTGGTAAATTATAGATTTAAAAATATTAAGTGCTTGGCCTTTATTCTATAAAGACCAATTTTAAAAAATAATAAATTAATTTCTATAATACATAAGGTCTTATTTTGATCACCTTTCATATGATGAAATTTTCTAACAAATAGTTGCATACTCAATTTTTTGAATGAATTGAAGTGAATCATATGATATGTAGCTCTTATGGGCAATGGGTCAAGACACTCACACACATACACACAGTATATTTATGCACGAGCGATTCTCACAACAAATTTCAAATGATTAAATGGCATGTATAATGCTTAAAAAAATTAAATTTTGAAAAAGAAAGGTAAACAAGTTGAATTGGGTGGGATATATAAAAATAGTTTTTTCTAAAATTAATTTTAAATTCTTGAAGTCAAATAGGCCCTCAAAATCTACCCATTGGGGATGACCCAAAATATTTAGCAACTTTGCTCCCCTCCTCATAATAGAAAAGTAAAATATTCTTGCTAATACCATCTTTTATTTTGCATTAAATATTAAATATATTTCATTTATTAACAAATTTTAAGAGAAATTAATATGATTGTGAAGTCATAATCGATATCTATTATGACATTGCAAATTTTGTTACTGCACAATACTCAACTCCTTAGTTAAAACCAATAAAATGAGACTTAATATTTTAGGTGCATTTACATATATCACATAATTCTTATATATTTATATATTTAACATCTGAACTTTGATATTTACATGAACACTAAAATTTTTAACATCACATAAAAAAATATCACTATTATTATTATTATTTTAAAATTGAATACTCCTTTTCATGCATAGGCAAAATGTTAAAAATATAAATATCAATCTTTAAATGTTAGATAATAAATAATTAAAGCATTTTTATGTGATCATGATGAATTTTTTAGAAGAACCACCAAAAAAAAAAAAGATAAGATTGTATTAGCTTTATTTAAGATCAAAACCATGTAATTTACAAGTTTATTTTGCCAAAATGTGTTCCAAATACCAACAAAAGAACTTATCACCAATATAATTATTTCTAATATACAAATTTCATGTTTAGGGTTAAAGTAGACAAGATATTGACTAACAAGTTAGAAGAAAGAAATTAGAATAGCTAAATGGGAACCCAATTATCAATGTAAAAGAAATTATAGCTATTGTGAGCTAAGGAAAGCTAACATTGGCAGTATTAGCTACTTTAAAAGGGGCCAATACATCTTATATGAAAATGTTACCTCTTCCCTTGCCTTAAGAGAATAATTTTTGTTATTATTTTAATGCTACAAAGTCTTCCCAATCCATTAAAATCAATAATTTTCTTAGGTATAATGTATTGGTACATACTTCAATTGGAATGTAGCATGAAGAAAGTTAGGCCACAAAGATTTTTTGCAATATATATAAATCTTTACCAATGTTTGAAGGAACATCACCAATATAGAAGTGGGTGTTAACCCCATGTCCAATGGAAATCTCATTCCAAACCATCCAAACAATTTTACTACTATGCTCATTGACATCTTAAGAAAATTTATTAAAAAGAATATTAATTATATTAATGATCATTTTTAGAGGGCTTAAGACTTAAAATAAATAATAGGACAGTGCCTAAATTATGTCTAAGTATAATAGATCAACCTCATGGGTAAAAAAAAATGCTTGTCCACCTAGTAACTTTATTCTAAAGTCTTATAACAATTGAATCGAGCATATTATAGTTTTATAGTTTCATAAATAGGGATATTAAGGCAATTCATGCAAACTTATAATAATTTTTTTTTTGAAGTTGAAAATGAAATTATTTTTTTAGATTATACATGAAGAAATATTAATTAATAAAGATTTATTTTTACTAGTAAGTTTATAGTTAAGAAAAGACACGGATAATCTAATAGCAATCTAATTATCATTGGTGAAAATAAAAAAAAAATCGTCCATGAAGGACAAATGTGAGGCCAACATTGTGCACCTATGATTAAATCATATAGATGGATTTGTTCAAAAATGCTTATATCTTTAAATTGATTTACTATCATAAAGATGATCATGAGAGGTGAAATTAGATCATCTTGTAAATGAAATTTCCTCTCCAAAATTTAATAAAATAACAAGGATTATCATTAATAATGATAGAAAACTAATAATTAGAGATAAGAATAATAAATTTATTAGTGCATTTAATACAAAGCCCATATATTCCTAAAATGGAAATCAAAGGGCCAACAAACATGATCATAAGCCATAGCCATATCCAACTTAATAGCCACATTCATGACTAATTCATGACTTTTTTTATTTAAATTAATAACAAAAAATTTTCTTGGGCAAGGGAATTATTTTCAAGGATATTTTGGCTTTCAAAATAAAGGACCTAACTATATTAGCTAAGATTATTAGGATGATTTTACTAAACACTATACAATGAGTTATAAGCTTGAAGTCCCTCTAGTCTAAAGAGATAAGATTCTTAGGGCCAAGAGTCATGGTGGTGCTAGAAAAATAGAGAGAGCAACATGCAAGAGGAATTTAATGACAACATTAATAATGTTAATTTAAATAATGTGTTAACTAGAAGTATATATTTTTAATGAGAAACTATAAAAGAATTCTTTTGGAGGCCAAAACCACCCATCCACCCATAATCTCCTTCAAAGAGAAGAATATAAGTAAGCATGTTGTTCTCTTTATAAAAATTCATATTAGACTGAACAATCAATTAATGTTCATGATTAGGACATTACAATCATCAAAGAGATCTTTAAATTATGTCATGGCCAACTCTTGGAGTCATTTAAAAGTTGGCTTGAATTTAATTTAATTTGAGATATTTTATTACGTCTCTTCTTATATTAACTCATATATAATAATATTTAATATTTCTCTCTCATTCCAATTTTAATTTTATTTGAGCCTTTTATCTCTAAAACTCCTCTATATAGTAGTACATATTACAAATTTTAGAATAACATTTATTTAACAAAACTTTATCTCCGAGCCTCCCAAAATTGAGGATATCCTCTTTCAGACAACAAACTTCATCTTTCATGTTATGAAGACCATCAAAGATGTTACTAAACACTATTATTTCAAGCAACTAAAGCCATTTGGAAGTTTTTTTATTATGTTTTATTTTTATTTATTTACTTTAGCTAAAGAGCCATAAAGATATATCCCACTATTGGGACACACTAACTAGTTATCATAAATTAAAGGAAATTCACACTATTAAACCCCATATTGTAAGATATGAAATTCTTAATACTATCATAAGAATTATTGCTAAATTTAATATAAAATGATAGGATAATGATCCAAAATAATTTTATTAAGGTGACATCTTTGGGAAGAAGTTTCAAAAGCACTAATCCAACAAGAAGAGATTAGAATGTTATCAACCTTAATGCATCAAACATTATTAGATAGGGTAAGAGTAGATCATATATATTTAGTGAATAAAATTATAATATGTAGTCATCAAGTAAGTCATCAATAACCTCTAAATTGGAAGAAGAAAAATCATCCCTATCTGTAACGTTAAGATCAACATTAAGATTACCAAGACTATCCATGGACAATACATAGGATTAGACATAT
Organism: Cymbidium sinense; assembly: GCA_021442155.1. NCBI lineage: Eukaryota > Viridiplantae > Streptophyta > Magnoliopsida > Asparagales > Orchidaceae > Cymbidium > Cymbidium sinense. The sequence continues at coordinate 54,176,717 of CM038225.1, read as the reverse complement.
TACAAAGTTCAAACCATAAAGACATATCGGTCTCCCTCAAATTATAAGCATAGAAAAAAGTAGTAAATATTTTAGTTCCAATATAAGAGACTTTAGAATGCATCAATTGAATATAATAAAAAGACAATATCATTAAATAGATTCCTTACAAATCACCCAATTTCTTTTAGATGAGGAAGCTTCAATTTATTAACATCGACCACATATACGCTTAATAAATTGCAAAGATATAAATGAGATATGCATATAGTTCACTTTAATAAGATTTTTGAGTCATTACTTTGACGAGAGGCTTGGTGATTTCATATCATTAATGTTAATATTATTATGTCTCATAAATTTATTGATTTTTATATTTTAATTTTGTCTTTTAATATATTTTTTAACTTCAATGAATCAATCATTCAAGAGTTCATGTAACATTTGCTCATAATCAGATGGATAGTTATTGGGAGTATTTACTCAAGATATATAAGGGCTTATTTCCCTTGTGTAATTTTTTAGCCATCTTTATGATGTTGTTAGCTATTAAGATAATAATATTATTATTTTAATAGAGATATTGACAATAGTTTCCATTTAGTTTTCCAATGATTCCATGATGCCATAGAGGTGGGTAAGGGGATCCACTACTACAACATTACCATCTATAGAAGAATCAATAGCATCACATTCCTTCAAATTGCTTAAAGAATGCCTAAAATGGCTATGATCAGGATTGCCTAATTACTTACACTCACAAATAAGTTTCTCACTCAACATATAGAGTAATTTCTCTTGATTTTAAGAAATCCACTTAATTTTGTCCATATTAATTTTTAATCTTTAGTTCATGGCGGACTTTAAAAAAATATCCATTGTCATAACAAAAAAATAGATACAATGAATATATTATTGGGAAAAATTTTAAAATAATATGATTTAAAACATAATTAGTAATTTAAGTATCTTAAAAAAAATTTAGATATATGTATAGTCGCCATTTAAGTACTCCACATGTCAAAACCGACGCGTGGCAAAGCACTCGACGATTTGAGAGCTAGCCCCGCTTAACTAGCTCTAACGCTTGTAAACTAACCCAAATAACCGCTAATTAGCTCAGAACGTCAAACTAGTCGCCTGCTAAATGGGCTAACATATTTTTGTTTATTGTGAAGAGGTTTAGGGAGAAGTATGGGGATTTACATATCCTATTTATTTATTTAAAGAAAGCATGTGATAAAGTTCTAAGAGAAGGTTTTTGGAGAGTTGTAGAAAAGATAAGAGTTAATATTGGGCATATTCAATTCATTAAGGATATGTATACTAGAGTTATTACTTGTATACAAACATAGAGGATTAACGATATATTTTTCCTATTTTAGTTGGATTACATCAAGGAATAGTTTTAATCCATTATCTTTTTTGTTTTATGTTATGTATGTAATACATTTGTTAAGAGGTTTGATGGAATTGTATAGAGGAGGAAGTAGGATCCAAATATGATATTTGTTGATTTAGGGAAAGCATGTGATAAAGTTCCATGAGAAGGTTTTGGAGAGTAGAAAGAGAGAGTTAATATTTAACATATTCAAGTCATCAAGGATATGTATACTAGAGCTATTACTTGTGTCCAAACACATAGGATTACAAAATAGTGCAATACAATAAAATTATAAGATATATACATATAAATGAAACATCTACTATATCACAATATAAAAAGAAAAATAAAACATAAATGAATACATATACTACAAACATAGAGGCCACACTATCCGAAACAGCTAACGCCTCCGTCGTCTGCGTGGAATCACATCACTCCCAGGTGTATACTGATTAAGTGCACGTCGTGGATGATCACGCAGCTGATGGTGGTCATCCAATGCAGGATCTTCAGAAGTCTGCATAGTATAGTCCTATGATAGGAAGAAAGGCGGTTGTGACTCATAGGTAGGCTGGTACATAGAAGGACTTGGATCAGCATATGTAGATGGTCTGACACCCCAGTCATGCTGTGGGACATTCTCTATAAGCTCCGGTCCATAATGTGGGTCATATATACCCGTAACCTCAAGTCTCTGTATAACACCTTGTACCTATCTACCCTAAATTCGTGCTCATCGTATGGTCGAAGGCTAAAGATTTCTAAATCGCCAAGATGTCTTCTGACTACATGAAAAAATAGAGTTTGAAATTAGTCTCAAATATGTATATAACATATTGAATTTAATAGAATACTTATATTAATAGTTACATATATGCGCTCTGCATGTGCTCTGGGATAGTAAGTAGTGGGAGGATCTGGGGAGCTAAATGAGAGAAGCAAGATCCGAACCACATACGTCACCGATAGCGTCAATCCCTCATCTTGTCCAAGACTTCAACTACGTAATCCCTCAACCTCTCCCAAGCGCAATGTGCGATGGTAATCAACCCCTACATCTGTTTTACATCATCAACCCTTTTGAAAGTAGGGTCTCGGTGCCACATCAATTATGGGTATGAGTCCAAACCGCCTCAACACTCGAGCTAAGTGTCACTCTACCATCTTCCGGTGAGAGGGACTCATCAACCAAATATCGAGCCTCGAGCATGTAGTAGGCGTGCATGATATGCTCTTGTATGGCTCTCAAATCACATACACATATTAAATTATTATATATATTATAAAAAATAAATTGAATAAATACTAAAGTCATACATGTATGCAACAAATCATCCAAACTCATTCATATAATGTCAATGTCATTATTGGCATCTAACAAACATATTGCTCATTTCCACTTGTTCACACAACAAATGTAAAGCCCATCGAGATCACTGATCGACACATGTAGGTCGATCTCGCCATGAAGATACTCCCAAGACCATTTCTGAAGATGTATAATACCATATTGGCCTCAAGCTAAGACTCATATAACTCCATGTACAAGTGCGCTAGAACTACTCCCCTTATAAATAATGTATTGAATGTATTTAAGTCGAAGATATTGTATATGGATCTCGATCTCGACGTCCGTAGTAGGAAGCACCCAATAAGAAATAAAAGGCAAATGCGCTGCTGAACTCCTCGATGCTCAGATGGGTATAAGACTCTTTGTAGAACGATCACCTAAGCCACCTCAGCGGCATGCACGTTTGCACCTATGCCCGAGCAATCCTGAATGTCAATGTGATGTGTGGGTTGATCGGGTCATGATACACAACATATAAGAGGAGATGTTGACCCAACAACTCATCACAGCAGTCTGACCAGCTAAGCCACCTCTTCCCCTTACCAATCACAATTGGGCCAATAATAGGTGGCCCATCAATGCATAAACCCAAAATCATCGTCACGTCCTGAAGCGTCACTATCATCTCATCTACTGCCAAGTCGAAGGTATTAGCCTGTGGAGACTATCTCTCAATTAGAGTAGTAAGTAGATCATGGTCCAAGCGAATGAAACATAGCTGACTAGCACACTGAAGGCTACTGCATGCAGGGTAGAGATGAAACTCCTACGAGTGATGGGTTACTCCTTCAAAGATAAGCAGAAGCCTCTAGAATAGTGCTCGCAATAAAAAAAAAGGATTAAGTATTAGTTAAACCGATTCTATCGTGTAATGTAAAGCTGAAATTAAAATTACACTTACAGTATCGGGGTGAGAGGCTCTGTGCCGACCACGTAGGGATGTTATGCTAGGTTTGGACCTGAGGAGGTCGCCGACCAGTGGTGTCCTCCATAACATGCATGGCACATACGCCTAATGGGAGGAGGTGCTCCATCGCACCTTTTGAAAGAAACATGTATAGTTAGTGTAGAAAATTATAAAATTTAAATAAATAATTGTAGTGTAAAGTAAGCTAAAAAAAAGTACTGCAACCTACCTAAAACTTTTAATAAGGAGCATAGTACATATAAACACGTAGCTGTTGTAACTACAACATACCTTCTACTATTAACATTGTTTGGGCACGATGACCTATAGTGGCCAATCTACTACAGTGAGCTCTATTTTCATCCATTGTATTTCTGAATCTACTGGTGCATGGTCTACCTGACCTTCTATAAAAATTAGGTGACAATAATTTGATAATACTTTGCTCAACACTGTAAGCTGGTCAGTTAGAACGGCCAAGCAATGTATGGAACTCAGTTGAATATGTGAGCTTATACAAATGCAAAGTGTAATATTGTGAAACACCTGTGAGGTGATTCAATCTTTTGAACCTCAATGCCGTAATAGCATGAGGGCATGTCAAATGATATATAACTGTCTTATTACAACTGCAGCTACACTGACTATTATTTGATAAATCAACTCTAAATGATCGGCTTGACATATCAAACACGCATCTCTTGAGTTGATGGTTCGGGAAACATCAGATTCCATTTCATAACTCAGTAACATGGTTGATACGTTTGGTGAACATAGATAAATTTTCTTTGTTGAGTTAGGTGACAAATCTTCTCATAAATAGTACAACTAAATTGTAATAGCGGTGATTAACACGAATTGGAAAACCAATGCGGTAATGCTAAGAACACTATTGAAACATTTAAATGTATTTGTCGTCACGCATCATAACGCATTCCGCCATCATGCACTATTGACAAATCTTCTCATAAATAATACAACTAAACTGTAATAAATAACAGTGATTAACACCTGAATTAGCAAATCACGTGCACGTTAAGAACACTATTGAAACATTCAAATGCATTTGTCATCACAGTATCATAATGCATTCCGCCATCATGCACTAGTGACCATCTAAACGAGTCTTGCTCCACTAGCCATTTGTGGGCTTCTTCTTTCACATTTTTTATATCTATCATATATCGATTAAACTCATGCATGTCATCAGTGTTTCCGAACATATACATTTTTTGGCAAAGAATCTCCACATCACCAATTCCTAATATATGTATAACCTTTTTGAAATTCTCACGCAAATGTCGCAAGCAATGCATGTGAGTGGCCCATGAAAAATGTCTCGCACTAATAACAAGCGATATTTATCGGATATTATGCACAAATCGCATCTAGATGACACCACAGGTAACATCTCATGTAAACACATTAAGAACCATAGTTAGGAATCATTCGACTTAGACTTAATGATAACAAAGACAAGAAAAATAAATCCATTATTTTCATCTATTACAACTACAGTCAATAATGTACCACGGTACTTGCCTATCAAAATATATTATCTAAGTCGGAGACATAAAATGCCCCAAAGACAAAATATAAGGATCAAATGCCCGAAAAATCTCGGAATCACTACTATCGTATTTTGTATAATGTACCAGGTAAAGTAGAAGAAACTGCTTCCATGAAGAGGTTGAGAGTCCTATAAGACACTTCCCAACTACCAAAAATTACTTTTATTGCCTTACGCCTAGCATTCTAAGTCTTCATGTAATATACTTTTACATTAAACTTTGATTCCATTTTACCTATAATCTCCCTAAGTTTCAGATCAATTTGATGCGACATTATATAATGAAGTAAGCTATGAATTTGGAATTACTGCCGATGACCACCGCCACTACATTGATACGGTGGTCATCCCAACTCGGAGATTCTCCAAACACCCTACACGCCTCCGCCGCTAATGTGACATCAATTACATGCTCTATTAGAACTATCATGATGTACATATATCAAAGTATAGTTCTGATTTGGGATAACTATTTGGAATTGAACATTATTAATTATACACTATCCAATAACAACAAACTGAATGCTCCTTTTACTTGTGAAACACATTCCTTCAACAAGATCACATGAGATTTTAACATCATATGTTAGGACATTTTCATCATATGGATTATCAAGTAAATATCGTTGTCTCATTCTCTAGCGGTTTGATATATCGGACATCATTATTAATAAACATTTCACATTCACTCTCAATATTCCGAAATGAATGATTCTTTAATAGATCCTGACTAGCTATATTACCAACCATAACTTCTAACCTAGGTGCACAATCATCATCACTGATACCCAGCTTAAAGTCACTACTTGAGCCACTACTCATAGTCTCGTACACATCATCACTTGCAGCACTTTGAGACACATATGATTCCTCTGATTTATAAATAACATTATCCCTGGATCTGTAATTCCACAACATACATCATTAACATAACACACATCACCATGAAAAATTATCAATGTAAGTAGGGATAAATAAACAATATATTACTTGGGAATCATTTCATCAAACCTGCTCTATGTCATTAAAGGAGCAGGTGCGATGAAATTCTGTGCATGGGTCGATGGTATATCAACTAGCCTCAGAACTGAATCAACTGATATGGATGCAACATTAGCATCCTCGACTCCCATATACATCACTAATGTTTGATGAGAAGCTTCGTCTAGTATAACGTCACAAATTTCATCGTCATAAATAACAGTCGCTATAAATTTATTATCCATTGGATACGTCGTAATTAACGTTGATGCTCTGAATCAATGTGCAGTGATCTCATAATTCTTTTTTTCAAATCCAATAAGGTGATGTGTCTCAAACCTTAATTGGATGATTTCAACCATCCATATAACTTGGAATGAACTCATCACATTTAGTTCTCTCTCAGAATAAGATCAACGAAACCAACTCTACTCATTCTTGACAAGATGAGTTGATGCAATTAAATATATAAAATGTAATCAACCACATTAGGAATACATAAAAAAATAGCTTACACAAACAAATATTTTCACGAATATACTCATTTTGTATTTTATCTATAAAACTTAAGTCAATCATCCACCTAAGCAATAGGCCAAATGCTATTGTAGTGAAATTTTTTTGAACGTAATAGGCCTAATGCATTCCTTCACTTCAACCATCCAACTTGAATCCTATTAATATCATCCCAAAATATTTCACAATCATTTTGAACAATAGACCCGACATATCTTAAACGTTTACACTTTTTAATAACGTGATCACACAAAATTATAACACAAATCTCTAAACTACAAGCCCAATCCCTAAACTAAAACCCGAAACCAAATTCTAATAATGCATACAACCTAATTACAAATGAAAAAAATTAGAGGCGTATCGTATGCTTTTTAAGATTGGCGTCAATGTGCTTCGAACCACATAAATAGCCATTGAAAACTCCCTAAAAGCAATGAAGTCATCGCAAACTTCCTTAAAAGCGCGATCCACGGAAGCATCGTTGGAAACCAATGTTGGGTTCGAGGCGAAGAAGATGAAAGCTACCAAAGTGGCAATGTACCGTCGGCCATGAAAATAGGCTTCAAGGGCAGCGTCACTAAGAAAGCTTCGGTTGTTCGGCAATGGCGTGGTCTGAGCTCGATGGAGGCGAAGGCCGGTGAGCGAGGGAAGGCCCCGGTTGCTCGAACGGATAAAACCACGGATGAAGCGGAATGGCTCGCGCAAATGGGGTCGATCGGTTCTGCCCCTTTCATAACAAAGTATTTCATTTAACCTACTCAAATTTAATTCCACGTCGCCTGCCACGTCGGATTTTTTTAAAGATACTTAAATTATTAATTATATTTTAAACTATATTTATTTTAAAAATTTTGCCTATACTATTTAGAAATGTCTTTACATATAATATCTTAATATTATCTATCATCAACTGATCCAATTTAGTATTTATTGTCGCATCCATCTCAAATATCAGGGGCGAAACGACTCATTTTGGAGGGTGGACAAACGATTAAAATAAAATAAAATTTATAATTATTATGTGCTTAAATGCGCAACTCATTGGTCCGCCAAAAAATAATTAAAAGAATAAAAATAAGTAATATTAATATTTTTAGAGAAAAATATGAACAATTAGTAAGATAGTATTATCAAATTTATAAGAAAAAATATTTAAATAGATAATAATGTAAATTTATAAATTTAATTAATATTAATATCATTGGCGTTAAAACCAGAGGGTAAAGCTACGCCAAATTACAAGGAAGTCCAAAGACACAATAAAGAATTAAAAGACAACAAGAGACACCGTAATTCTTTAACGTAAAACCCTCAAAAGAGGAAACCACGCGCAAATTCCAAGAAAGCTTCCACTACGTGATCTGTTCAGTACAAAATCTTCCCCGAGCAAATAAGGATTACAGAATTGCATCATACGAGAGTGAATAACAACCTGGTAACAACGATCACACAGAATTATTACCGATGGTGTGGGATGGGTAATCGCGAAAAAACGACGGCCACGGCGAATGGTCAGCCGAAATGAGCGATCTTGCTGGAGGATCTTCAAGCTTGATTTCTCCTCACTTGGGCTTTTCCTCTTCTTCCTCGACTCTTCCTCTTCTTCCTTGTTCTGCAGATTGGCAGGATCATTGCATGGTGGTGGGTTGACGACCGCTGCTCTCCTCTTCTTTTTTCCTCTTCTTCTTCAATCTCACTTATTTTATCTTCAAGGAATGTATGATAGATGGGAGGAGGACATTCTCTATCATACCATCTCGACGGATCGGGATGATCATCATTTGATGTTTTTTGAGCATTTGGATGCCCAAAGTAATTATGAGATCTTATAGATCCGTCGCCGAGATAGATTTGACTATAAACATATATATTTGAGAGTTTTAGATTTAATTGATGAAAGATTCCAATGATATTTTAAGTGTAAGATTTTTACTCAAAATTTATAGTTTTACATCAAGATTTTTGATAAATATTTTAATTATCAAATATCAATCATTAATGTGTAAATAAGTTTATATGAATTATAAATATCGATGCATATTAAATACTTTTAAAATTTTATTTTATAATATAAATATACAAATAAAATATAATTAGTGATATAAATAAGTTTAAAATATAAAATTGTATATCCTAAAATTAATATTAAAGTATAAATGCTGTTTAAAAAAGAATATATGAATTAAAAATTTATTAAAATATAATACTCATAATTACAGCAGATTATTTTTTTTAAAAGTTTATTAATGAGACTTAGATCTCATTCCTATTCCTATTCTATTATATTTAATGGCATCCATTCCTTTCATCTAGAATCACATTGTTCGAGAAGATTCAATTACTTTTGTTTTCAAAGAATCAAGGACAATATTTTATTGTTCTATAAGTAGGGGTGTCAATTGTGGTGGATCTAACCAATTTGATCCACGAATAGAGTTGATCCAAACCAAGTTTATTAAACGTTAAAACCTCAACCGAACTGACTAATTTCAACTCATTAACACAACACGACCCAAATGATCTATTTAGATATGTATTTTAAGTCAAAATCGAGTCAAATTTGAGTCAAATTCGAGTTCACGGGCTAATTTCGAGTCAAATTTGAGTTGACGATCAATCGAAAACTGATTAGTGAGTCAACCCGACCAAAATATTAAGTCAATTTTTCAACCCAAACCTTGCTCAAAATTATTGTCAACCGTAACATAATTTTTCGAGTTTGATCGAGTTGTCGGTCGATCAATTTTGACACCTAGTTATGAGAACAAATTATGATGATTATTTTTTTAATCATGGGCAAAAAATTATTATGAGTGCCCAAGATTATGATGTTGCTCATCTATTTAAATAAAATTACTATTTTTAAGGTTTAGGGTTATTATCCACCTTGAGCAAAGCATGAGTCCTCATATGATCTAATCTAAAATGAAAGATTAGCTGCATTTGTTCTGATTTTAATTTAGCTGAATTTAACCTACAAGGATTATATTAAATTATATGATTTTCTTGTATTATATGTATAAATCTGATAATCACTTCTTTGTAACAAATGCCTAAAACACAGGCAAATGGCAGTCTATCGCATTCATCTCTCTCAATCTCTAGCAATTATTACACAAGCATTGAGCATATAAAAGAAGGCTTACTACGTCGCATATTTGAATATGTTTTGCTCTCTCTCTCTCTCTCTCTCTCTCTCTCTCTCTAAATATATCGACATGCAATTACGTTATCAGCTAATCCGATGAGGTAGAATTTTTTGACTTCCAGTATTCTTCTATCTCTTCACTTGTTCTTCCTGGGATCCTTCCAGCAATCAGAGACCACCTGAAAAATAATATATATTTATATGCTTTTAAATATGGATTTCTTCACGAAAAAAATAATTTAATATCAAATAGAGAGAGGAGAAAGGCGAAGAAATACAAACCTCTCTCCGACGAGCTTATACATCCTGGCAATGAGGTCTTCCTCGTCCTCTGTGAACTCAGGTTTGGGCTTCTTATTGTTTCCTCCTGTATCAAATTATTATCAAATGAAACCTCGTGGACAGCAAAGAAACCATTTTTTTTTGTTGTAAATCAAAGGCAATGTAAAGTGAGAAGATAATTAACTAGGAGAGAGAGAGAGAGAGAGAGAGAGAGAGAGAGAGAGACTTCAATGATATAAGTGGTTTTCTTTACGTAAATAGGACGGCTTTATCGTCAGAAAGTTACAAACTGGACGTAATATTTTCTCGAGAGAGAGAGAGAGAGTGAGAGAGAGTTCTTCGTGAAAACCCTTTTATCTCATCACACATTAAAACAAAATAATCATGACATAAATCTTTTAAAATATTATGTTAAAACATTGTGTTACACATTAAAACAAAACAACATATAATCAAACGATTGGTAATGAATTTTGAAGACCAGTCTTTCTGCAGAAAAAAAAAAGTTCTCGAACTTTGAGGAATCTGCTATAACTCTATAAAGAATTTATTCTTAAAATGATCTAAGTGACCTTTCACAGGCATATATCTGTACTCTCCCCAGAAAAGTTGCAATAATAAATTACTATAAAAAAAAGTATAAGGACTTGTTCCTTATCTTCTTCTTGCATCCAGAGAATATAACTCTATTTTTAGTAAGAATTTATTACTACAACAAATACACAAATATCAAAATAAAAGAAAAATGTTTTTTTTGCTTGTTTTAATTAATATCAACAATCCTCATGCATGCTGATGTTATACTTTGTTTATACATTATTAATATCAATATTATTATTATTATTATTTTACTTATTATACCTTAAATATAATAATTAAAACTAGTTATCGCAAGCTTGCGGATCACTGCATAAGAGAAATTTTTTTTTTGGAATGGTTATCCACCCAATACCCCACCCATCTTGTGGATGGTCAGAATTAATCCAGCTAGCCACATTCATCACCCACGCAGCACTTTTCCCCACCTTAAGTATAGCGCCTGCCTGGAGAGGATTCAACTCGGTCAGGTTCAGCTCCCACCAACTGAGCTAAGAGACGGTGGGTGCATAAGAGAAATTTTATCTCAAATCTAAGAGCTATTTCTCAAACAATCAACACACAAACAAACATTAAAAAACACAAATGCGCACCAGTGGAATTAGCAGAAACGCCCTCTGAAGTTCGATCCATATTTAGTGCAGATAAACTGCATAAACTACTATGGATAGTATATTATATAAAATGGAGAAATGCAGAGAGAGTGGTTTGCACAGATGGAATGGAGTACAGGTGCTTTTATAGCAGCACTGAGACTGGATGCTAGAAGAAGAAGGGATGGTAGAAAAGGGACGAAAGACTGGTAGGTGATGATTATACTAGCCTTTACATCAGGTTAGGTGGCACATATAGATAGTAATGAGTGTATTAATTTTAATTTTATATGAAAAAAAACTACTATAATTAATACTGAATATATTTAAATGCTTGCTTTTACGCTATTTTTCACCAAAATTATTCTCTGATCGAGTCAGGCAAAAGATTTGATCATAATAAACTTCTAAATAGTATTTTAGTCTTTTTTTTTATTTAAGTAGAAAATCTGTAAGTTTAGATTTCACTTAAGAACGAGCTCATTTGTTTATTATTATTATTATTTTGAAATAGAAATTATATTTTGAAAATAAATAATAAATGTTGATGAATTTCTTATTTGAATGATTTTAAATTTAGAAATACCTTCAAAACTCTTTAAATATTGCCATTTAATTTTCAATTATAAATGAGTGAAAATAAAATTAATAGAAGAAAATATTATCTATTAATAAACAAACAAATGAGCCTTAAATTGAGATTTTCTCATTTGATCTAAGGCTTAGATCATCTAATTAAATTAGATATTTACGACAATTTATTTTAAAATATTGTGAATAAGGATTTACATTCATGCCACATAATTTTCATATATTTAAATATTTAATACATAAATTATAATATTTACATAATAAATTGTTATTATTATATCGAAAATATTATTATCACTAATTTTGAAAAGAAATATATTTTTCATATAAATAAAAGTATTCTATATGTAAATTAATATCTAATTACACATTATAATTACAGTGATAATTAATTGAAGGTAATTCAAATCTGGAAGCTTTCTTAGGATATCACTTCTAGAACTTGTTGATCATTATTATAATGCCAGTTGAAAAATTGAAATAAGAAATATCTTCGAGAAAAAATTTGAAATAGTCTGATCAAGTTTTTTTTTTTTAATAAAATTGGGGTTTTAAAAAATTAATTTATCTTGAAATAAATGGTATCGAATTTTTATTAATTTGTATGTATAATACTGATTTAAGAAAATTAATAAATTAAACATTTTTTAGAATAATAATATAATATGTTATCTTGCCAAAGATATTTAGGGGATGTTTGGGATGACTATTATTTATTTTATTTTATTTATATTTTGATATGAAGTAAAATATTTTTTAAAACATCTAAAACATTAAAAAATTATTTTGAAATTTTTTAAAAAATATAATTTATTTTTAAAACAAAAGATACATTAAATAAATATGTTTAAGAACAACATAAGATTAAAATAAAAATATAAGATCAAATTATTACACATTTTTATTTTATTTTATTGTAAAAAATCATATAAAATGATAAATTATTATTATTATTTTCTAATTAATCATGTTCATATCATGCTAATATTAATTTATCACAACTTAAGTATTTTCATTTTGTGTTTTATCAGATAATGATTGGGATATATAACCTTAATAAAAAAATGAATTAGAACCCCATTAACTGTACTAAAATTGAATTTTATTAGGTTCTCAGTCAAAATATCTTCAGTCAAATATGTTGGTTAGTTAACCATTCGCGAAAAATACAAAGCAGATAGGAATCAGACGTAAGCCATAATCTCCACCACATAATTATAATGAATATATTTAGATAATTACAACGTTTAATTAGTGCGAATTAACAATAATCCAAATTCATAAATTTAATTAATGATATATTTGGATAGAGAGCTTCTAGAACTGTTTGATTTCTATGATTCCAGTTGATATGTAGTGCATAGAGGTTGACAGTGATTTTATTTTTCGTATATTAATCAGTTAAAGATCATATTCTCGGTCAATGTGTTCGTTAACCTCGGCATTGAAATATTTGATGTGATTGGTTGATTAGAATATTATAAAGAAAAATTTACATATATATAATTCTTATGTATTTACCTATAGAATATTTAAAATTTAATATTTATAAATATATATCAACTTTTCTACTTTTCAAAAGGTGAATTTTACTTCAAAAAAAAGTATGAAAAGTGTTATAGAATAATAAAGATTTAGATGTTATATATATCTGTAAATATTTATGTCAATATTAGATATATAAATATATTATGTGTTATATATGTAAATGTCTCTATTATAAATTTTAACTATAGAAGATAGTTTTGTGATATTAAGGATTTAAGTGTTATATATGCAAATATTTAAGTGTAGATATGTAAATACATAAGAAATATGTTTTGTGTATATACACAAACAGATGATTTGAAAAGGGTTATATATATATATATATATATGATTGAATTCAATTCATTCCTTATGCCATCATCAAATTAATAAATTAGAAATATCAACATAAATTTTGGTTGAAATTTATAATTCTCTAAATATGATGATTTGAGTTTTATAAGAAGGGAATAACTTGCCAATCAATAAGGAATGAATTGAGCCCCTAAAACATTAAAAAATTAATTCTCTAAATTAGAAATATCAACATATTTTATTTTATTTTTATTTTGTATGGAATAAAATATTTTTTAAAACATCTAAAACATTAAAAATTATTTTGAATATTTTTTAAAAAATATAATTTATTTTAAAACAAAAGATACATTAAATAAATATGTTTAAGAACAACATAAGATTAAAATAAAAATATAAGATCAAATTATTACACATTTTTATTTTATTTTATTGTCAAAAAATCATATAAAATGATAAATTATTATTATTATTATTTCTAATTAATCATGTTCATATCATGTTAATATTAATTTATCACAACTTAAGTATTTTTCATTTTGTGTTGATATAATTCTCTAAATTAGAAATATCAAATATATTTTATTTTATTTTATTTTGTATGGAATAAAATATTTTTTAAAACATCTAAAACATTAAAATTATTTTGAATATTTTTAAAAAAATATAATTTATTTTTAAAAACAAAAGATACGTTAAATAAATATGTTTAAGAACAACATAAGATTAAAATAAAAATATAAGATCAAATTATTACACATTTTATTTTTTATTTTATTGTCAAAAAATCATATAAAATGATAAATTATTATATATATATATATATATATATTGAGAGAGAGAGAGAGAGAGGATGATTTATATATATATATATATATCATATAATTTTTTTATGTATTTGTCTATGTAACACCTAAATTTCATATTTATGAGAAAATATATGTTATTTTAAATAATTAATGATGTGATAGTTTTGTGATATTAAGGATTTAAGTGTTATATATGCAAATATTTAAGTGTAGATATATAAATACATAAGAAATATGTTTTGTGTATATATATATATATATATATATATATTAAATTCAATTCATTCCTTATGCCATCATCAAATTAATAAATTAGAAATATCAACATAAATTTTGTTTGAAATTTATAATTCTCTAAATATGATGATTTGGGTTTTACAAGAAGGGAATAACTTGCCAATCATTTATTTTGATTTAAAATGAGAACTTAGATTATCATTATTTATTGACTATGATAATTAATTTATAATAATTAGTTTGTGAGCCAACCTAATAAGAGTATAAATCAAAATTGATCTTCTATAAATCGAAAATTGGCTCATTTAAATATAATAATAGATGAAATAAATTAAACTATTAGAATTTAAAGAATCTATTGTCGAGATAATAAAAATTACTTAAAAATTATAATTATTTTTATTATCACATTTAATTTTATTTTTTATTTTTCACTTTCAATTGCCATATTTTCATGATTTAAATATTGCAACTAATTAAATTTCACCTTCTCATTTTTAAGAAAAATGAATTGACTTAAATACATAAATATTTGCACAATCATGTACTTAAATTGTATTAATAAATAAGTGCACTCTCCTAAAAGGTTATAAATAAATTAGTGCACTCGGTGAAAATATATATATTTATTTATATATGCCATATTTATGCTCATTTATTTACATAATAGAATTAATTTGAATAAAAATTTTAAAAAATACCATTTAAATCATTAGTTTGCACGCCAACCATCATGTTCATTTATAATCTTGAGGATTTTTTTATTGCATTTAACTATTAATTTATTAAAATCTCAATAAAACAATAATTTAGTGGTATCTAATTTTGCTTGTTGTCACCATTTATTCATTCACCAAAACTTTATATATGTTATGCACATTCTAAAATTATGCATATTATTAGAGATATAAATATGCTAAAAATATCAATTAAATAGCAAGATATATAAATTAAAATATTTTCTTATTAACATTTGAGCTTGATAGGAAAACTTAAATAATACTTATTAAATTATACAAATTATATTAAATTCTATAAATTTAAATATGTCTAATAATAAAATACATATTTAAACCAATAACATCAAATATAAATTTAGTTAGACTCAATTAAAATTCAATTATTATTTGCTTTATAAGAAAATAATAAATAAAATAAAATTAAAATTTTAAATTCATGTTATGTTCAAACTACCCATTTAATTTTTTTGTGCTTAAAATCAAGTTCAAAAGGTACATCTTAAGAAACATTCTTGCATTTAAGAATTGTTTGGGGTAGATACAACAATATGAAAAAAATTAGTTATAAAGTCGCAAAAACTTGTCTAAAAGTTGATTATCATAAATTTTTTAATATTAAAAAAGTTAGATTGTAATTTTCTGACAGTCATCACTTTTACTTGATCAAGTTGAAAAACACAATATTCCCATCATAGATTCTCCAAAATGATGGCATAACACATATTCCAAAATGATATTACATAAAT